>JAVGWX010000007.1:88638001-88755501 GCA_036924085.1 Ariolimax columbianus | reverse complement strand
GTCTTACATTTCAAGTCATTTCATTAATTGCCTCTAGCTGCTGAAGACCTCGAACAAGAGAAAGAATGTATAATTGTTGGATACAGAAAGAAATAACATCAATGTAGAAAACAAGAAACAATAGCGACAAGAAGCATGTATACAGGACACAAAGAGAACAAGAATGGTTAGACATTGAAGGTACATTATAAAATACAAAGATGTGTCGTATAAAGCAGTATTTGCTTGTGGTATTAGTAGTTCTAATGCCCAGTCCACGCTCTAATCTTCGATCTAGTGCACTCACATACTTTAACAATAAGGAATCGTTCATACCTAGTATAACATAACACCAGCCATGGTTAGGTTTTTTGTTTAGAGCAGTATATATGGTGCCTAACAGGCTGCGGGTTCACTTTGCTCTAGTTTGAGTCTATTAAGACGGACTCGCACATTGGTTAATCCCCCTCCTCGGCACTTGTCCCAACGCAGTGGAGTAATAAGCTTCTCGAGCCTCTCCCACTAAGCAGACATTCTCCTCCTGGCTACATACATAGCTGGAACCTGCACAGGGGAATCTTCCTCTGTAGAAGTACAAGTCGACTAAGACTTAGTATGTTCAGCGTATAAATCCTCAAGTGAACACCTTTTTTTTTCTATTGTTTTTAAAAGCAACACTCAGTATTTAATTATGATTTGGGAAAAAGAAATATGAAACCAAATCAAGATACGATGATTGAGTTTTCTCATTAAGATGACATATAGTAAAATAGTGATGATTTGAACAAGCATCATACTTGTACTTTCCAGCAAAGAATATAATTAGGTCTACTGTAATCTAGAAGACGGATACACATCAGCGAAAACAGGACAGATAATTCGATCAGACCATTGCTAGTACAGACCGATTTCGGTGGGGGACGGCGTGGGCTAGTGATTAAGTGACACGGCACACAACCAGAAGGTGTTGGGTTCGATCCCCATCACAGCACCCACCGGCCATTACCCCGGGGAAGCAAACCCTTACATAAAATGTATGCTGAAGTCGGATGCACTGGGCCGACAGGCGCAAAATAAAAACCACAGTGTAACGCACACCGCCTTGGGGAAAAGAGAAATAAAGGGAACAAAAAAAAAAACAACAAAAACAACAACAAAAACCAACCGATTTCGGTGTCTTGATTTTCAGACATTTAACATGACTAGATATTTGGGATTTGAAAGAGGAGTCAGTGATAAAGTTGATTGATGAACTTGTGAAATTTGATTGAACGTTATCAAAGTTCAAGGTTGTTTGCGACAAGAGCGTCCAGAGTAAGTTGGAGCGACTGCCTTTCATTTCAAAGTGATCAAGCCTTGATCGAATACGTTTCAGACTATTGTAAACGACTAGCTGACCTGTAGTTAGGAAAGGCCAACTCATAAAAGATGATACCTTCTAATATGTCATCTATTACAGCAGGATCGGACTAGCCTCGCCCGTTATGCACGACCTCCGACGTGTGTGGAGTAATGGCAAGATCTCTCTTAGGACAAAAATCTCCATGTACCAGTCCTGCATGGCCCCAATCCTGCTTTACGGCTCTCAAACCTGGACATTGCTGAAACATGACATGCCGAGACTGGAAGCCTTTCACATGCGCAACCAGCGGCGTATCCTGGGTATCCGATGGTATGACTACATCCGCAACGTGGAGGTATCTGCTAAAACGGCCTCCACCCAATCTCAGAAACACTTGACCGGCGCCGAGTTTCTTTGTTCGGTCATGTTGCACGGCTGGACCAGGAAACACTTGACAGCCACAAAGTTTCTTTGTTCGGTCATGTTGTACGGCTGGACCAGGAAACACTTGACCAGCGGCGAGTTTCTTTGTTCTGTCATGTTGTACGGGTGGAATGGGAAACACTTGACTGCCGCAAAGTTTCTTTGTTCGGTCATGTTTTAAGGCTGGACCAGGAAACACTTGACCGGCGCCGAGTTTCTTTGTTCGGTCATGTTGTACGGCTGGACCAGGAAACCCCTGCCCACAAGATACTACACATGTCGTTCCTCAGCGCCAAAAGTCTTCCCCCGACCGGCTGAAGTCGCAGAAGTAGCAAACTCCTCCTCCGCCCTGAACGAGGCCTGGAACCACGGCGCAGGTGTGGGTTATGGATGTGACCGCCCCACGCAACGGGTCACAGACGCATAAGCGAACATTATTATTATTACTACTTACATCAGTGCCTGGTACATATACCATTTAAGATACATATTAAACAGCATGTGTCTATTCTGTGAATTATTGATCTGTTCCTGACACCTGGAAGCTTCAATGACGAGAAAAAGGAAGAACACGCGGTCAGATAGAAGTCTTTAATGTGTGTTATCTGGCATACTAAAAGACAAACTGGCTGATATTTGTACAGAGCTATGAGTCCAAATAACATACACACAATCAAGGAAACGTACAGTGGAACGTTTTCAGTATATGAAGATACAAGGCTCAGAAATCAGATACATGGACGATACTGACCTCATAGCGGTTAAACAGGCTGGATCAGAGCATCTAGTTGTCAACAATAAGCACAGCGAGAAACATAATATATATCTAAGCACCCAAAACGGAATTATAATTATGAGAACAGGCAAGGAAGTGAACAGATCAAAAATCGTCGTAGATAATTTAGAAGCAGAAGATGTGAATGAAGCCACAATCAATAAGTATGGAGACTGGTCAAAACAAATTAATCGACGGCTTATAATTGCCTTATACCAACTTAAGCAGATTAAAAACGTATTATATGGCAGAAGCAAGAAGGCGAATATCCACCTGTTTGGGATATGTATGTTCTATGTAGCAACATATAGTTGCTAGGCATGGACAAAACAATTGCAAAAAACATAACATCTTTGAAAGTGAAGTGCTACAGAAGGAAACCGAAAATATCGTGGACCGAGAAGAAGATGAACAGAGAAATTATGTATCAACTGAGTATAGAAGAGAATGAGCTTACATATACAATCACAAGGCAAATGCTAAGATAGTTAGGTCACAAGGATATCCCCTCTGATCTGAAGAGGCTGACAAGCGAAAGACCCGGGGCCTAGTAAGAAGCCAGAAGAAGATGATATCTAGATATTACTTACAGTTTGAAGATGACCTCTTATAGGCGGGTACATTGCTCGAAACCGTGGCGTGTTACAAGAGCCGCATCGAAAAATGTGTTCTGGAAATAATATATAGCATCCTGATGATCGTGTGGTGTACACAAGCAAGCACGCACGCTCGTGCAAATCTCACAACAAGTATATACGAGTATATTTAAGCATCCATCTCAATCATACCAACTCAACTAGCACAGCGACCATAATGTGTCCTTCAGCTACATAAGAATGACCTAACAGAGTAAACAGACTTGTATCGAGATCGTGTGGTCCCACTATAGAGCCGAGCTGTCACATCTAAATGAATGTTAACTTCCGCCACCGATCACAACAATACATACTTTTACAAATAAGATGTGACATATCACAACAAATGTATACTTCTCACAAGATGTGATATATCACAGCTCTATGTATGTAAACTTCCAACAACAAATGTATACTTCTCACAAGATGTGACATATCACAGCTCTATGTATGTAAACTTCCAACAACAAATGTATACGTCTCACAAGATGTGACATATATCACGGTTATATGTATACCTTCGTCTAAAAGATGTGACATATCACAGCTCTATGTATGTAAACTTCCAACAACAAATGTATACTTCTCACAAGATGTGACATATATCACGGTTTTTATGTATACCTTCGTCTAAAAGATGTGACATATCACAGCTCTATGTATGTAAACTTCCAACAACAAGATGTGACATTTCACAGCTCTATAAATGTATACATCTCACAAGATGTGACATATATCACGGTTATATGTATACCTTCGTCTAAAAGATGTGACATATCACAGCTCTATGTATGTAAACTTCCAACAACAAGATGTGACATTTCACAGCTCTATAAATGTATACTTCTCACAAGATGTGACATATATCACGGTTATATGTATACCTTTGTCTAAAAGATGTGACATATCACAGCTCTATGTATGTATACCTTCGTCTAAAAGATGTGACATATCACAGCTCTATGTATGTATACCTTCGTCTAAAAGATGTGACATACCACAGCTCTATGTATATATACCTCCGTCTAAAATATGACATTTCACAGCTCTATGTATGTATACCTTCGTCTAAAAGATGTGGCATATCACAGCTCTATGTATATACCTCCGTCTAAAATATGTGACATATCACAGCTCTATGTATGTGTACCTGTATCTAAAATATGTGACATGTCACAGCTTTATGTATTTACCCTTTCACCTACAAGAAGTGATCTGCCACACCTATTTCAGTGTATACTTCCAACAACAAGATTGTCTAAAACAAATCATTCACCTTGTTTCGGTCTGTAACATTGCTTTTTAATACTCCAGTCGTGCAACCGGGCTGGCAGACAGCCCATGGGAGCCAATAATGGTACACTCAAACACATCAAAATTACTATTCTCCTAGGAACAGCTTGGCAAATATCCAAGATGGTGGAGTGAGGTCCCAGCGTCCCGAATTGCACGATGTCTAGCCCTGGGGCACCGGCAGATACAACAGCCTTGGGAGCGAGATGACAGTTAATGAGAGAAGATCAAATACGAATATCGGCCAGCATGATCCGCTATATCAAACAATCTGCGACGGAAGGATTTCCCCACTCCCTTGTTTTCTGTTGTGTGATTGGTCAATGTGTTCCGATACCATTAGGCGATATTTAGAAATCTTCGATCGTATGGAATACAATGCTATGGACAGAGAATCTCGAAATCGTTGAATTAAAAAGTCGATTACTTGACTTAGTTGCTCTTTGTCTACTACTGGGATTTAGGTTCTCTTTTCTTTCTCTTCTCAAGCGTAATCATTTTATAGTAGGTTATATGGACAACAAATAGCACGCAGACCAGAACTGGTCAGCCAAGAAATTGTGACCAACACTGCACCCGTCACCTCGACCTTCCTCAGATTTGTTTGGGAAATTGTATTCATTCCAACCAAGCGAATAAAACAGAATTCAAAAATAACGCACACACATACAAACACACACACACACACACACACACGCTCAAAGAAATATCTACATAATTACCACAAAAAAATTAAAAATATGTTACTAAGCAAGGCCAACAAAAGGGGAAATGGTTTCGTCATACCTTTGATCGTGCAAATTGAACATATGTTCGAAACCATCTCAGCCATACTAAGACAGTGTCAGTCAGCGTCTTTGATAATGAGAAACTGAAGCGATGACAGCTTGTTTTTCTACGTCTGAAAGTTTCTGAGATCAAACGAGTGATAGCTTTGTCAATGATGTAAGTAACTGGGGGGACCGTGATTGTGGTGTTTGATAGCACGAGGCACATTTAATAAGATAGGTCTTGACAGTTGGTAATCAGTTGTCATTAGGAAGGCCTTGACAGTTGGTAATCAGTTGTCATAAGGAAGGTGACAGTTAGTAATCAGTTGTCATTAGTTAGTGACACAATGGCAATCTCAAGCAAATAATGGAGAAAGAATTTAATAAATTACAAGTAGTGTGACTTTATTCAATGGTGTTCTTAATTTGTAATGAAAATGTTTGTTCATAAAGAATAGAAGGGTTTCAATACAAGAGAGTATCCGGCATGTTCGCATTTTCCAGGTTTATCCGTTAGTACACCAAAATATGTTCACCACTGCTCTACAGGATGTGGCAGTCGGTTCCGTGCCCAAATCGTTTTAGCCGCAAATAACGACAACGTATCTGTGAAACAGTGGCCCTTATTTAAAACAAAATTATTTGTATGATTTATTCATACACACAGACAGACACACACACACACACACACACACACATATACACACACGAGGGTAAGTCAGTAAATAAGTCACAACTTGATATTGTATAAACAAACTAAATAAGATGAGAACTTAAAAAACATGTATTGGTGTACTTACATTGTCCCTAACCTCTCAACATTATTTGACACCAACATTATTTGACACCAACATTATTTGACACCAACATTATTTGACACCAACATTATTTGACACCAACATTCATATACATATCCCATCACTTTATCAGTGCACACCAAAACCTGCAGCATTTAAGACTGATCTGCTGTCTGGGCCACTTCACGTTCTACCTCTACGCCCTTAGCGAAACATCTCCTGCCAAAGTGGGTTTTTAGTGCAACATACATGTGGAAAATACTTGGAGCTAAGTGTGGGTGTAAAGTGCATGTTCAAGAAGTTGTCACCCTAGTTGGTCAATTTTCGTCTTGGATAATCAACAGTATGGGGTCTTGTCATGACAGAGCAACACACGCCTCGACAGCAGACTTGGTCATTTTCTTTGAATTCCACCCCGAAACGTTAACATAACTTCGAATTACGATACGGCATTCCCATTGCCACTGTTCTTCTGGAAATTGGTTGCCAGCATTTAGTGAGGAACCCCCCCCCCTCCCCACCTCCCCCTTCTCCTCCTCCTAAAAAAATGAGTTAAAAAAAATAACCCCAAAAAAAATTACAAACACTGGAAACCCTTCCTGCTGGTGGTAAAACTGAGAATTTCTTGACAAAAGGGTGAAGAAGAATGATTTCATTGCATAGAAGCACGCTTTGATTCGGGTTGGTAGGTTGGTATAGGGATGTAGATATGATCCGTCCACAGTAGTAACCCTGTGCTGTTGATTGTGTATTGCACATCTTGTATTATGAATGTGACATTGTCTTGATTATATTTTCAAATACCGAAACATATTAGGTAAACTAGAAATCGTCATATCTGCATAACTAAAATATGCTACTACAGATATTTATGCGGAACCATCTAAAGTAACCTGGAAACAAAATAGCAAGCAAACAAAAGAACCGTCCATTACAAGAGCCATGTCAATCATTATCAGTCGAAAACAATAAATGTTTGATAAACAAATTGAAAACAGTATGCAAATAATAATCTCATCTTTAAGTGAATATTGCTTATTAAATCCAAAAAATATTTTTGTGGCGTCAGCCTCATTTATCTATTCCACAATGCGATGTGTGTTGCGCTATGTTTCTATTGTCGGCCTGTCGGCCCGGTGCATCCGACTTCGGCATACATTTTATGTCAGGGACTGCTTCCTCCTGCATTGTGTAAGGGTTTGCTTCCCCTGGGTAACGACCGGCGCTGTCACTGGGGAGCGAACCCAGCACCTTGGAGTTGTGAGCCATGTCACTTTACTACTAGCCCACGCCTTCCCCAATATTGGGTATAAGCCATCTCACTGACATAAATATCTATTTTTCACGCCTGCGCACATGTACCACGTGACCAAGCTTCAGTAATGATATCAGTCCAGACTTCTGGAACATAGCATAGAGCAAGATATCAGATTGGCTGTGACAGAAACTGTAACTTATATCCGCCGATATGAGACTAAGGAACAAGTTCAGATGACTATGGTTGTGCTTCACTGTGTTCGCTTGCTGGCCTAGTTTTATCTCCTGGACTTAAGCTTGACCTACTTTTATCAAGTGGACTGAACTAGGAGACAATTGCCGTAATTCACGCGATAAATCGCTGTGGACTCGAAAACCCATTGGTGTCACGGCTCAACTCTGTAGCAGACGGTAGTCAGGAAATTGGGAAACTCCAAACTGTGGATCGTAGAAGTTATGTGATAATGTCCGTTGGATAAGTCGAACGTACGTGCTAGGAAGACAGACAACATACTAGATGAGAGTAAAAATAAAGACACGCTTTAGAGATTTAGTACAAACTTTAGCGAGTTGCTTTCTTGTCGCAAGATGGTGTTAGAGATGGAATGGTGTCAAATATAGAATTGTGTCTGAGATGGAGTGGTGTCAGAGATGGAGTGGTGTCAGAGATGGAGTGGTGTCAGAGATGGAGTGGTGTCAGAGATGGAGTGGTGTCAGAGATGGAGTGGTGTCAGAGATGGAGTGGTGTCAGAGATGGAGTGGTGTCAGAGATGGAATGGTGTCAGAGATGGAATGGTGTCAGAGATGGAGTGGTGTCTGAGATGGAGTGGTGTCAGAGATGGAATGGTGTCAGAGATGGAGTGGTGTCTGAGATGGAGTGGTGTCAGAGATGGAATGGTGTCAGAGATGGAGTGGTGTCAGAGATGGAGTGGTGTCAGAGATGGAGTGGTGTCAGAGATGGAATGGTGTCAGAGATGGAATGGTGTCAGAGATGGAGTGGTGTCAGAGGTGGAGTGGTGTCAGAGATGGAGTGGTGTCAGAGATGGAGTGGTGTCAGAGATGGAATGGTGTCAGAGATGGAGTGGTGTCAGAGATGGAGTGGTGTCAGAGATGGAGTGGTGTCAGAGATGGAGTGGTGTCAGAGATGGAGTGTTGTCAGAGATGGAGTGTTGTCAGAGATGGAATGGTGTGAGAGATGGAATGGTGTCAGGGATGGAGCGGTGTCAGAGATAAATTTGTGTCAGGGATGGAATGGTGTGAGAGATGGAATGGTGTCAGAGATGTAATGGTTTCAGAGATGGAATTGTGTCAGAGATGGAATGGTGTCAGAGATGGAATGGTTTCAGAGATGGAATGGTGTCAGAGATGGTATGGTGTCAGAGATGGAATGGTGTGAAATGACTTGTTTGAAGTTTCTATAGTACATATTATTTATCCATCTCTTCTTCGTCCATCGTGTCATTGACTGTGGTTACGGCATAGATACCAAACAAGTTAGTAGTAACGGATAACTGAATTAGAGTAAGAAAAAACAGTTGTCAGATGTGTGTGTAAGATACAAAGAGAAAGAGAGAGAGAGAGAGAGAGAGAGAGAGAGAGAGAGAGGAGGGATGGAGGACAGGTGAATATGTTAAGTAAATCTGCGCGTCAATTCAATAAGATAGAGGGATAATTGTTTAACTGACCGGATAATCTGATCCAGTCACAGAGCGCGCCTAGAAAGGACAACTGTGTCGTGTGCATTTCTTTGTTCTGGTATTTCATGTCCGTCGATTGGGAACAGATCGAACCTATTGCTTGCTTCTATTTTTGCAATTCAGTCTTTTTTCGCATTTCTCATATAATCCGCTGTGTGTGTTGTGTATCATGTCAATTTTCTTAGCCAGTTTAATAACATCTTTGTTGCTAGTTTATAACTTTGTTCCCAGTGCCTATTGCGTTAGCCTTGACTCAGCGATGACTACAATATCAGATGGCTGTTCTGTTTTCCTCGTTCGTACTGTTCGGGTAGTATTTAGATGACGATGTTTAATGCTGTAATTTCTGTTATGTAGTTACTACAATACTCTCCATCGATCAAATAGTTCTAATGTTTTGCCATGTGTGTACTTTATTAAAGTTCCAAGGCCGGCTTCTAATGTGGTATGGACAGCGTAGTCGTCGGTATATGCATGTACCATAGTGTTAGGGTAGCTGTCTATTGTTTCCAAACTCGTTTTCAAGTTTCTGTTTTCGTTTCTAACAATCGACGTCACTGCACTCCGGGCATGCCCATAGGTGTTCAGTCTCTCTCAGAAATGGTGCATAGTCTGGATGCTGATGTTCCATGTAGATCGCTGGTTGTACACTCTTCTGCTTCGTCCTCTCATGCGTCATATTCCGTTTGAACCTCGTTTGATCGATCTGTGGATTGTTGATTCATATTGCGCAGTGTACTTATCCAACAGGCGGTCATTAATTGATTTTAAAATGTAATTATTATACATCACTTATATACCCACGATGGGAGCTTGTAAAGCCAGGATGTCAGCTCTTTCATTGCCCTGAACCACAGCATGACCAGGGCACTAGATCTGTGTTAATCTCTTGAGATTTGACGCCTAGACAGCCTCTATTCACTAGTACCTAAGCCATCCGTTATACACCTTCTAAAGTATGGCATGCACGTTTGTCACGATCACAGGCCCATGTTATAGGGGACTCACTGCGTACGATGAAGAAAGAGGACTCTACTGGAGATTGCGCGATGCCTCTCCCAACCTCGAATTCTCAGCACGGCAAGGGTCGCGCTGACCAAAAGGTGGACACAATCAGAGGCCTCGGCGGCGGGACACGGAAAAACAGAGAGTTTGATATGGATAGTCACGGAAAGCTTGACACAAAAATTGGTCTAACACACTCTTCATGGCCCTCATCCTAAGGCTGAGGAATACACGGCTCCACCTGGGGAGTCTGTAGAGATTTCAGTCGACACGCTACACATGAACACATTCTCAACAGCTGGACATGGTAGTGGTCGATCTACGCAACGGGTCTTTGACGCCGACGCAAACATTATTATTATTAATATTGATGTTCACATCTATTGTGGCCATAGCGTTATTTAACTTTGCTGGTGACAGTATTTAAAAGAAATGTATTAGAACGTCTTCTCTCCATATTTTGTGGCATGCAAACTACAAGTCAATAAATACTGCTGCCGTGTGTTTGTTCTCTTGTAAAACATTTAAAATTTGATGTACAATATGCAGAAGTTGGTTATCAGTATATTGTGAATAATGTATGGCTAACATCCATTAATTTGTTACTTCCAGCCACTTTTATAGCTTGATTCCTCATCCATTAATCTATTATTTCCAGCCACCTTTATAGCTTGATTCCTCGTTCTTTAATATGTTATTTCCAGCCACCTTTATAGCTTGATTCCTCATTCTTTAATCTGTTATTTCCAGCCACCTTTATAGCTTGATTCCTCATTCTATTATCTCCAGCCACCTTAATAGCTTGATTCCTCATTCTATTATTTCCAGCCACCTTTATAGCTTGATTCCTCATTCTTTCAGAAACTATCTCAATTAGTCAGGTTAGTGAGACGGGTCTGTAGTTCCGTGGATCATCAACTGGTTTAGCATCATTTCAGTAGAAACTGTGTCTGCTCCTTGAGCCTTTTGCTTTTTAATATTCACAGAGCATTATTCATTGCCTAGGTTGTGTTCCAAGTCTCATATATTGCAATGTGCGATTTAGAAGCTCTTTATTGTGCACTTTGTGTCTTCTGAATTTCTTTGTTTCCTGCGATTTATTCTGTTGACTTTAGCGTAGAAAATGTTATGCATTTATGCTCATTTTAATTGTTTGCTTTGGGTTTCTCCCCAGATCTGAGTGGTGTCGGATTTATCTTCTTTTCTTTTCCATCAAGACGGTGTACAGGATTCCACGTTTTGTGTTCTTCCTCAAGTTCAAGTTCACGGTTATGTCCAGGATTCGTTTTCGCTTGTGTGTGTGGTTTTTTTTAAAATTTTACTTTCTTGATTTGAACTTACTTGGCCTTTGAGTTTTTTTTGTTTTGATTTTGTTGAATTTTATCTACTGTTTTCGTTTCAAATCCTTCTTCTGATTTGTCTTCGTCCCTTGACTATGCTTTAGATTTGATTTTCAGAATGACTGGACGCGTTTGTTGCTGTCCCTTGGTATTGCCATTTTTAGTTATTTGCAGCACGGTCTTTGTGAGTAGGCTTAATGTATTCCCAAATGTTCGAGAAGACGAGAACATTACAAGTTTTGACCCATTTACGATTGGTGGTTTCGCGATTCCAGAGTTACGATACGCAGATGACACAGTGATACTATCAAGAAGAGCAGAAGGGCTGGAGTAGCCAATTTCAACCGTAAATGGACATAGTAAAGATCAAAACCTGTTTATAAACATAAATAAAACAAAGATAATGACCACCGAACAAACACAATGTCAGCATACATTTACAGTGGGTGGTGAGGAAATAGATCAAGTCACACATTTTGAATATCTGGGCTCCAGAATTGACAAAAATGGCGACTGCTCGAAAGAAATCAGAAGAAGACTAGTCATGGCAATGCACAGACTGAACAGCCTGGAGAAATTATGGCAGAGTACCAACAAAATGATAAAAATAAAAGTCTTCAGAGCCTGTGTTTTTCCTGTAGCAGCTTATGGCTTCGAATCATGGACGATTACCTAAACTTCTAGACAAAGAATCGAGTACTTCGAGTCAAAATGTTACAGAAAGATCCTAAGAATACCATGGGCAGAGAAAAACGACAAACATAGACATTCGGCAAGAGTTGAGCATGGAGGAGAACTGGTTTATCAATTCCATTTTGGCTACGAAATGCAAATACTTTGGTCACATCAAGAGACACAACGGTCTCGAGAGAACAGTGATGGAAGGTATGGTGCCAGGCAAAAGAGGAAGGGGTAGACCAAGAAGACGATGGCACCAAGATATCCAGGAATGCCTGGGTATGACTATGGCGGAGGCTCACATTCAACTCCCAACTCCCCTCACATTCAACTCCCAGCTCCCCTCACATTCAACTCCCAACTCCCCTCACATTCAACTCCTAACTCCCCTCACATTCAACTCCCCTCACATTCAACTCCCAACTCCCCTCACATTCAACTCCCAACTCCCCTCACATTCAACTCCCCTCACATTCAACTCCCAACTCCCCTCACATTCAACTCCTAACTCCCCTCACATTCAACTCCCCTCACATTCAACTCCCAACTCCCCTCACATTCTACTTCCAACTCCCCTCACATTCAACTCCCCTCACATTCAACTCCCAACTCCCCTCACATTCAACTCCTAACTCCCCCCACATTCAACTCCCCTCACATTGAACTCCCAACTCCCCTCACATTGAACTCCCAACTCCCCCTCACATTCTACTCCCAACTCCCCTCACATTCTACTCCCAACTCCCCCTCACATTCTACTCCCAACTCCCCTCACATTCTACTCCCAACTCCCCCTCACATTCTACTCCCAACTCCCCTCACATTCTACTCCCAACTCCCCTCACATTCTACTCCCAACTCCCCTCACATTCTATTCCCAACTCCCCTCACATTCAACTCCCAACTCCCCTCACATTCTATTCCCAACTCCCCTCACATTCAACTCCCAACTCCCCTCACATTCAACTCCCCTCACATTCAACTCCCCTCACATTCAACTCCCCTCACATTCAACTCCCAACTCCCCTCACATTCAACTCCCCTCGCATTCAACTCCCAACTCCCCTCGCATTCAACTCCCAACTCCCCTCACATTCTACTCCCAACTCCCCTCACAGTCAATCCCCACACAGTCAACTCCCAACTCCCCTCACATTCAACTCCCAACTCCCCTCACATTCAACTCCCCTCACATTCTATTCCCAACTCCCCTCACATTCAACTCCCAACTCCCCTCATATTCTATTCCCAACTCCACTCACATTCAACTCCCCTCACATTCAACTCCCCTCACATTCAACTCCCCTCACATTCAACTCCCAACTCCCCTCACATTCAACTCCCCTCACATTCAACTCCCAACTCCCTTCACATTCAACTCCCCTCGCATTCAACTCCCAACTCCCCTCACATTCTACTCCCAACTCCCCTCACAGTCAATCCCCACACAGTCAACTCCCAACTCTGCTCACAAGCAATATAATGATTGTCTGGTCATAGATCCTATCAGGCAGTTGTCCGTGTTAAGAACCAGGACTCAGTATGTCCCACCATAAGGGGAATGTTGATATGAATCTTCCGTTGGCTGTCCTTTGCAGGTAGTTTTGCAGGCAGAGTCTCCCGTCTCATAGATGAACTGTCAGTTATAACTTAAAGACCTTCATCTACGAGCAGTTTTGCAAGATATATCAGAAACTCGCACCCTGCACCTTCTCCTGTTAGAAAATAATAATACGTGCCCCAACAAGATGGCTATGAAGTGGGATTTTGCTGGCAGAGCCTATATGTTGCGAATGTCGTGGAAATTATGAATTAATTAAGAGCTCATACCCAACTCCACCCCCTGGTATGACAGCATTCAGTGCCCAACCAGAGAGATAATAAGGTCGCTTGGCTTTGTTGCTAGAAAACGTATCACGGAAAGTGACATTTGAATGAATGCCACGACACAATTTCTTGGAAACCGAGAGCTAACTTGACAAGAAGTTGACATGCCTAAACACTGAACCTCCTGCGTATCTGCTGAGTTGTTTGCGACAGGAATGTTCATCTCTACAAATGTTATTTATGGAATAAATACGGTATGGAAAACAGTTTTTAGCTTTTTCGTATCTTGTTCTGTTAGGGTAACATTCATTACTTCAAAATCTTCAATGACCTCATCCAATCACAGTCGGGCACAACCGTTCTAGGAAAAACTATTACACTGGCAATAGAAAAACGGTTGACTTCTGCCACTGAAAAGCACAATCCCCTGATTTGATTACATCGCTCGGCTCGGATCATTACATTCTTAGAGCACACCGTGGCTTCATGACGAGATTCTCGCTGTACCCTGGCTTCAGGACGAGATTCTCGCTGTGTTTTTCGACTGGAGTGAGCTGTAACGCTGATGACATTTTTAGCAGATAATGTTATGCAAATTTGTGAGGCCAGTGGTCCAAGCTCTGGTATTGGTGGACTGGGATTTCTGATTGCAGAGATTAATGAGCCGTTGGTGTTCAGTGATTTCTTGGTATGTTGTGTAACAAGGTATGGCAAAACAGCCTCCTTTTCATTTCATCTGTTGCAATTCATTTGCTTCTTTTTTCTTCACTTGTTCAACGATGATGAGTTTTCTCATCACATATCTTCTATTCACAAGTTTACACTTCGCTTCTCCGGCCCCATCGTTTTCTTTCCGCTCCTTCAAGTCCATTATTTGGGCCCTCTCCATCTGTGTGGCGACAGACACTCCAGTATAATATATATATATATATGTAATGAAGTAGCTGGAAGACTACACAGACCGACTACAGTGTAACAAAGAGGCTGTATGATTACCTGATTACAGAGACAGCCATTAATGTAACAAACAGGCTGTATGATTACATGATTACACAGACAGCCATTAATGTAACAAAGAGGCTGTATGATTACATGATTACACAGACAGCCATTAATGTAACAAAGAGGCTGTATGATTACATGATTACACAGACAGCCATTAATGTAACAAAGAGGCTGTATGATTACATGATTACACAGACAGCCATTAATGAAACAAAGAGGCTGTATGATTACATGATTACACAGACAGCCATTAATGTAACAAAGAGGCTGTATGATTACATGATTACACAGACAGCCATTAATGTAACAAAGAGGTTGTATGATTACACAGACAGCCATTAATGTAAAGTAGAAGCTGTATGATTACACAGACAGCCATTAATGTAACAAAGAGGCTGTATGATTACACAGACAGCCATTAATGTAACAAAGAGGCTGTATGATTACACAGACAGCCATTAATGTAACAAAGAGGCTGTATGATTACACAGACAGCCATTAATGTAACAAAGAGGCTGTATGATTACACAGACAGCCATTAATGTAACAATAAGGCTGTATGATTACACAGGCAGCCATTAATGTAACAAAGAGGCTGTATGATTACACAGACAGCCATTAATGTAACAAAGAGGCCGTATGATTACACAGACAGCCATTAATGTAACTAAGAGGCTGTATGATTACACAGACAGCCATTAATGTAACAAAGAGGCTGTATGATTACACAGACAGCCATTAATGTAACAAAGAAGCTGAAGAGTGTTACATAGACAGACATTAATGTAACAAAGAATATAAAGAGTGTTACACAGACAGCCATTAATGTAACAAAGAAGCTGTAGAGTGTTACACAGACAGACATTAATAGAACAACGAATCTGTAGAGTGTTACATAGACGGACATAAATGTAACAAAGAATTTGTAGAGTGTTACACAGACAGCCATTAATGTAACAAAGAAACTGTAGAGTGTTACACAGACAGACATTAATAGAACAACGCAGCTGACGAGTGTTACATAGACGGACATAAATGTAACAAAGAGGATGTATGATTACACAGACAGCAATTAATGTAACCAAGAAGCTGTAGAGTGTTACATAGACGGAGGTTAATATAACAAAGAAGCTGTAGAGTGTTACACAGACGGACATTAATGTAACAACGAAGCTGAAGAGTGTTACATAGACGGAAATTGATGTAACAAAGAAGATGTAGAGTGTTACACAGACGGACATAAATGTAACAACTAAGCTGAAGAGTGTTACATAGACGGACTTTAATGTAACAACGAATCTGTAGAGTGTTACATAGACGGACATAAATGTAACAACTAAGCTGAAGAGTGTTACATAGACGGACTTTAATGTAACAACGAATCTGTAGAGTGTTACATAGACGGACATAAATGTAACAAAGAATTTGTAGAGTGTTACACAGACAGCCATTAATGTAACAAAGAAGCTGTAGAGTGTTACACAGACGGACATAAATGTAACAACGAAGCTGAAGAGTGTTACATAGACGGACATAAATGTAACAAAGAGGATATATGATTACACAGACAGCCATTAATGTAACAAAGAGGATGCATGATTACACAGACAGCCATTAATGTAACAAAGAAGTTGAAGAGTATTACATAGACGGACATTAATGTAACATAGAATCTGTAGAGTGTTACACAGACAGCCATTAATGTAACAAAGAAGCTGAAGAGTATTACATAGACGGACATTAATGTAACAAAGAATCTGACGAGTGTTACACAGACAGCCATTAATGTAACAAAGAAGCTGTAGAGTGTTACATAGACGGACATAAATATAACAAAGAAGATGTAGAGTGTTACACAGACGGACATTAATATAACAACGAAGCTGAAGAGTGTTACATAGACGGACATAAATGTAACAAAGAGGATGCATGATTACACAGACAGCCATTAATGTAGCAAAGAAGTTGAAGAGTATTACATAGACGGACATTAATGTAACAAAGAAGCTGAAGAGTGTTACACAGACAGCCATTAATGTAACAAAGAGGATGTATGATTACACAACACAGCCATTAATGTAACAAAGAGGATGTATGATTACACAAACATACATTAATGTAACAAAGAGGATGTATGATTACACAAACAGACATTAATGTAACAAAGAAGCTGAAGAGTATTACACGGACAGACATTAATGTAACAAAGAAGCTGAAGAGTGTTACACAGACAGCCATTAATGTAACAAAGAGGATGTATGATTACACAGACAGCCATTAATGTAACAAAGAGGATGTTTGATTACACAGACAGCCATTAATGTAACAAAGAGGATGTATGATTTCACAGACAGCCATTAATGTAACAAAGAAGCTGTAGAGTGTTACACAGACGGACATAAATGTAACAAAGAGTCTGCCTACTTACACAGATAGACTAAAATGTAATAAAAACGCTGCCTGATTACACAGCCATAAATGTAATAAAGAGGCTACCTGATTACACAGACAGCCATAAATATAACTATAACGCGGCAGGACTATACTTACACTCAATATGGTACTCAATTTTGTGTCTCATTTGTTGTGCATTTCATAGGTAGTTTCATTTGAGTTGGTATCTTTTTAATGAGAATTGGAGTGGACTGATCGTCAACATCTTCGACATTCGCCCTCAGACAATCACATATACTTACTTGATATTCACAGCATTCTTTCTCGTCCTCTCTGGTCATCATACATTTGATTCTTAGTTGGTTTTGATGATGGCCATGATGTTACTGAAATGCTCTCATGTAACCGACAAACTTAAAGAGCATGTTGCACCCTCTATTCGCCCTCTCCGTGGAATCATATTCATGTCCAATTGTAACTAACTGACTGGTTAAAACGCTTGTCTCTAGCGATGAATTCAAGATTGATCGATACCTTTTTAATCAAACACGAAGCAAAGAAATCAAGAAAAAGATACGGGGGACTTGAAAGATGCAGGGAAAAGCGAGAAGATACAAACATTAATGGATTGATAAGACGAGCATATACTAAACACGACTGTTGGAGAATATTGAGAAAACATTAGAAATAGAAAGATGGAGATGTTTCTTTGTTGTTGAGTAATACGGAACAATGGAAGAATGAGATAATCTCTGTGTGGTGGAGAACCTTCCAACTCTTGCTTTGCATGCTGTCGGTCATAAAGGTCAAGATACTGCACTGAATGTAATAATCATTTTAATTAGAAATAGAGTTCTTGTTAACGACATTCAACCTCTCCTTTGTCTTGTTAGGTGTTTGTTTCATTTTTACTTCTGAACGCAGGTCATGTCCTATTTGACTATATTTGGGCGTGTTTAGCCTCTTAATGTTGTGGTCACAAACATGGCATTAGCCTGATAAGTCCTGAAGAAGTTGGTGTCATAGTGTATCTATCAGAACGTTTGGTTTTATAGTGTACATGTTAGAACATTTGGTATTATAGTGTACATGTCAGAACATTTTGTATTATAGTGTACATGTTAGAACATTTGATACTTTAATGCACATGTTAGAAGATGTGGTATTATAGTGTACATGTTAGAACATTTGGTATTTTAGTGTACATGTTAGAACATTTGGTATTATATTGTACATTTTAGAACATTTGGTATTATAATGTATCTATCAGAACACTGTCATTATTTGAAACATATAAAATGAAAGAGACAATTAATTTAAAACTGGTAAAATGTCCGTTGCTTGGTTGGCTTCAACAGTCTGTGGGAACATTTCGTTTGGCTCAATGTCATAAAGTGGTATCTCCAAGTGCCTGTGAGCTGTCGAACCATATCGAGTGTAACATTTTCTGGCCTCAGAGTAAGAAGCTATTTTCTAACACCGTCAAGCGCCTGAAAGTCAAGCATATGGTGTCCAACAGTTTCGTAGGGATGTGTTCACAGCCGGCACTCTGGAGTATGTTCTGGTTGGATTCTATTCAGCAGTTTCGCAGGGATGTGTTCACAGCCGGCACTCTGGAGTATGTTCTGGTTGGATTCTATTCAGCAGTTTCGTAGGGATGTGTTCACAGCCGGCACTCTGGAGTATGTTCTGGTTGGATTCTATTCAGCAGTTTCGTAGGGATGCGTTCACAGCCGGCACTCTGAAGTATGTTCTGGTTGGATTCTATTCAGCAGTTTCGTAGGAATGCGTTCACAGCCGGCACTCTGGAGTATGTTTTGGTTGGATTCTGTCCAAGTGACTGTTAAGTTGAATATGTTGAGTGCAAAAATGGTGCTTTGATTTCTCCTTTTGAGGAGCTTGGTGGTATCTTTAAGATTAGGGATGCCATGTGTTTGCAGATCTCTCTCCCAGTATTGCATATTGCACATCTGTTCATTCAAGCCTCTTTGTTCGCAGTCTTCAGTAGTTGTTTGACTGTCTGTAGGGTTGTTGGTGTGTATTGTTGCTCTTGACTTGATTCCTTCGTAGTCAATGCTAGGTGTTTCCAATGGCGAGGGATCCATTGCATAACTCTCTCGACTTGATGGGATGTAGTAAGATGGATGGTATCTTGGAATATTTGGTAAAGTTCAGGTTTGCGATGATCATCGTAGTCTAGAGCTCGAAGGGCAGACAATGAGTCTGTCAAGAAAACGATGTTTTCGGCCTTGATAGAAAGGCATTAACTACAGTCCTCAAGTGGTACAGAGCACTATCCAGTGCTGTTATTTCTGCCTCATACTTTGAACGTCGTCCAACAGGCATCAAACAACTGATCATATGTTATATCTGAATATTCTAAAGGCCAAAATCCGCTTTAATGGTGGCCTTAAAAGCAGACAGATCAGTATAGACATATATCCATTCTTCTGGGTAGGTACCAATAGTGTGACAGTTCCGGCTGGAGCATGGGCGTTCAGGGCAGGGGAGGTTGGGCTGGCGACTGTGTTCGCTAAGAATTAAAGGTTGCCCTAATGCGTTGGACGAACGCAGATCACGTCAGGGTCAAGCAATGTTTCGACACTAGGTCGGCAAGAAAACGAGGGATTAGGTAGAAGACTTTGTGTGGTACAGAGATGGGTGTCAGAACTGAGCACTCTGGCGTCAGGTTTGACGGGGAGAGGGGTTGGTGGCATCGAATACTTTACACGACCGGTTACCACATTTAGAATGACAGTGACTCGGGGATAGACAACCAATAACATTTTGGTCGGGATAGTTCCAAATTGGAGTGGTAGCTAAATCAGTCGACCCAGAGAAGACCATTTAACAGCATTGGTGTTGCATGACACTATAACAGACACTGCAGAGAGAAACTAGACAGACTGGTAGGAAGACTGGGAGTGAGTCTGGAAGTGAGAGAGTTTGCAGGGTGGCTGTCCCATCATACACCCCGAGTTTGGCCAGTCGCGCTCAATAGGTGATTATGATGGACACCCCGTGAACAGTAAGAGATCTGAATATGTGTTGTATGTGCAGGACCCCTTTTTAACGATGTGTGTTCTGATTATATGTGAGTGCACAGATCGACTGAGTAAGTGATCTGATTATATGTGAGTACGTGATCTGATTATATGTAAATGCACAGATCGCCTGATTATACGTGAGTGCACAGATAGACTGAGTACGTGATCTGATCGTGAAGGCGGGTTTGTGATTGTGTGTTGAGGGTGCAGATAGAGGATTGCGAGTTAACTGGGACCATTAAGTTGTAACTAACTAGCATTATAGTTTATGAGAAGTTTTGTTGTGACAAAAGTAGACTAAACATCCTGGGTATAATAGATTTTGGAGGAAACATCACAAGCTAGTGCTTACAACCTCTTAGGTAGTTAATTATATATACATATATATATATATATATATATATATATATATATATATATATATATATATATATATATATATATATATATATATAATGATTTTTTAGTTTAAACGTTCTTTTTATTTTGTTGATATTGTGCAATGGTTACTTTTGTAATAAATGTTTGTTTTGTTTTATTGTCAGGAAAGTATTTGCTTTGTTTTACTGTGTTGAAGTCGTGTCGTGGTGCATTAACATGTTGTAACCCTTAAGTAGAAGTCGTTGATCAGAACTTGTAGTTGTATTTTCTTTGAAGTTTTGTTTCATTTTCTGGCATTTTGAGACGTGTGTTTTCGTAAATGTTTTTATTACTCTCTGTACTTCTTGTCTTTTGTTTGGGTGGAGACAGATGTCTTTAGTCTCACGAACATAATGGAGACATGTTTAACTTACCAAAAATAAAATCAAACAAATAAAAGAGAAATACAGATAAAAAGAGAGAGAAAAAAATTACATGATCCAGATACGCAGAATAATAAACGGAACTAAATATGACACTAATTGTAAGTATGTATATATGTATGTTTATGTATACGTGTGTATGTGTGTGTATCTATGAAGAAGAAGTAGAAGAAGAAGAAGAAGGGATAGAATCAATCCATTCCAGAAGTATAGCAAGCTGCGTGACAACTCTTGAAAAACAGAAGTCGTTTACAACCGACAGTTAACAGACATACCATTCACAAAAAGAAAGTTTCTCTTTGGCTTAATTTGCACGCTTCCAGGTAAACATTTCTCGTTTCACAACTCATTTCACGCCAAACAATTGGCTTCTTTTCGTCGCTGTCATTATCTACGACCTGTCGCTTTCAGACAGTGATCACCTGAGCGTCCCGATGTGTTCAGATCTTGGCTCAGAATATTTCAATTGTTCTTTATTTGCAAGTCCTAAAGTTGTAGAAGTTTCATCTCTCTTCTTCGTCTTCCTCTTCTGTTACCGAAGGGAATGAATGTTGAACTCTTTTCTCTCTTGCGCCATATGGTAGAATGTAATATGATGATTCTATAAATAGAGTGAGAACCCCTCATTACGCTGATTACACAAGTACGCAGCAAGAAGGAACAAAACGATGATTCAGCTAGGAAGAGTACGAGGCAGATGGATGGATGATGTAACGGATATCGTGCAAAAATGCCGGCTTCCTAAAACCCAGACGACGCACATGTCTCAAGAAAGTCGACTTCAGCTCCCTGCGGATCATGATGGTACAAGTTGGGGGGAAAGTACAGTGAGTACCATATACCGTACTGCTTATCTCTCGCGGTGAAGGGTGTGTGTTCGATCCTCTGACTAGACGTTGTGCAGTATACCCAGCTGTGAACTGGTACCGATTTTCAGTTAGAGGAGGCAAGTAGGCGAAGAAATGAGCTGGTCGCACCGGTTTAAAAGAAAAGTTCAGACCTAGTACAGCGACGTTTTAAAAACGTCATTCCTGACGACAGTGTGTTCTGGAGACTACCATTACAAATGTCATTAAGAGGCCATTGTTTTTTAATAAATTTTTTTCTAGCATGGCTTTTTAACTGTGCAATATGATGAGTTGGGCAGCCTTCTACCCTGGAAGCGTTATGCATTTGCAAAGTAAGAAAAAAACTCGTAAAGGGGAGGGGAGGTGTACAACATAAATGCTGATGTGTATGTAGGCAGGGGACAACCAAATGGTTGGAGAGCAGTTCCAAACAAAAAAGTAAATTCGTGATGAAGACGGATGCCTTGATCACACAAGCGCAAAACACAGTGCACGGCAACCAGCCGCATGAGGACAAGATACCAATGTTCGCCGGAATGTTAGATCAAATTATTTTAATGTCTGATGGTGAATATGAAGACTGAAAGAGAATGTCGAATCAGGGCTGCCTAAACTCTGAAGAAAAGAAGAGTTTCCAACTCGTGGGCTGATTCACTCATCCTCACTCACATAGATCACACGCCTGCCGAAATTGAAGCCAAATTTCCGTTTAAAGGACAACTTCTCATACGTGATGCAGTAATTGGAACTACGAGTAATCAGGGTCAACCGAAACCTACTGACCAAGATGCCAGCTCACGTGCCCAGTCGTCTTCCTTGACACATGATGTGTCACAGCTCTTCCTTGACAAAGGATATGTCACAGCTCTTCCTTGACACAGGATGTGTCACAGCTCTTCTTTGACACAGGATCTGTCACAGCTCTTCCTTGACACAGGATGTGTCACAGCTCTTCCTTGACACAGGATCTGTCACATCTCTTTCTTGACACATGCGTCACAGCTCTATCACAAACGAGATGACGATCAACGTCGTCATTCCAGTAATCTTGAGCGTAATGAGGGTTTTGCATTGCACTACATCCAGGAGAAGCTCGCTACACCTTCTCAAACTACAACTTCTCAAGTATGCCTCGGGGTGAAAAAAGAGCCACTGTAATCTACAACCAGGTAAACGTCGTCATGAGTAAACTCTACATGAGTAGCTTTGAACAACAACATCATACAGGAAGGGCACGACTAAAACTAAGACAAGACTAAGACAAGACTAAGACAAGACTAAGACAAGACTAAGACAAGACTAAAACTAAGACAAGACTAAGACAAGACAAACAAGACTAAGACTAGACTAAGACTAGACAAAGACAAGACTAAGACAAGACTAGACAAGACCAAGACAAGACTAAAACAAGACTTAGGCTAAGACTAGACTAAAGCAAGACTAAGACAAGACTAAGACAAGACTAAGACAAGACTAAGACAAGACTAAGACAAGACTATGACAAGACTAAGATAAGACTAGACAAGACTAAGACAAGACTAAGACAAGATTAAGACAAGACTAAGACAAGACTAAGACTAAGACTAGTACTAAGACAAAACTAAGACAAGACTAAGAGAAGACTAAGGCTAAGACTAGACTAGTACTAAGACAAGAGTAAGACTAAGACAAGACTAAGACAAGACTAAGACTAAGACTAGACTAGTACTAAGACAAGAGTAAGACTAAGACACGACTAAGTCAAGACTAAGACAAGACTAAGACTAGGACTAGGACTAAGCCTAGGACTACGACAAAACTAAGACTACGACAAGACTAAGACAATACAAGACTGAGACTAAGACAAGACTAAGACTAAGACAACGACTGAGAATACGACTAAGACTAAGATTAAGACAAGACTAAGACAAGACTAAGACAAAACTAATACAAGACTAAGACAAGACTAAGAGAAGACTAAGACTAGACTAGTACTAAGACAAGACTAAGACTAACACAAGAGTAAGACAGGACTAAGACTAGGACTAAGACAAGACTAGACTAATACTAAGACAAGAGTAAGACTTAGACAAGACTAAGACAAGACTAATACAAGACTAAGACAAGAAGAAGACTAAGACAAGACTAAGACTAGACTAAGACTAAGACTAGGACTAGGACTAAGACTAGGACTAGAACTAAGACACGATTAAGACTACTACAAGGAATAGGACTAAGACTAAGACTAAAACTAAGACTAAGACAAGACTAAGACTAAGACAATACAAGACTAAGAATGAGACTAAGACTAGGAATAAGACTAGAATTAAGACAAGACTAAGACTAAGACTAGGACTAAGGCTAATACTAAGACTAGGACTAAGACAAGACTAAGAGAAGACACGAAATAAGTCTGAGCCTAAGAATAAGACTAAGAGAAGACTAAGTCTAAGACAAGACTAAAACTAAGACTAGACAAAGACTAAGACCAACTGCCAGACTTAAGTGGAGATTGTATTCATTGCGGACATCAATGGAGGAATCTGGCCCCGACCTCAGGCATGCCTCCATTGGCAAAACCAACAAACGCCGTAGGAGAAAGTGAAAGACGGGGAAACTAAAGGAAAACTATATCACATGAGCTGAAAGATGGAGCATGCAGTCTCGCAAAGACATAAAACAAATTATTATAGATTGTTTGCATGGAGGTCTTTAAGGCTTGTTTCTGTTTATGAGTGATGTAATGAACCTTGACATTGTGTTTGTCTGAGAGATATGATAGTATCATAATTTTTATCTATAAAATTTGCATTTAACAAAAATACTTTATACAATAAATATATATATATACGTATATAAAGGCTTACACAATGTACAGTAGGTAACATTTTCCGTGATGTAGCTATTGTCCTTTTAAACCTGCAGCATTATCTAGTGGAACCATATATGAAAATAATAGATCCACTGCCTCTTCTAAGAATATCGTAGATGGTGACTAAAGAGGGTTACACGTGGGGCTAGCAGTCTCGTCATGGAAAAAAGTACACCATTGTAAAAGCACGGATTCAGACTTCCTGTAAAGAGACCAGATGCAGTTAAAATATGTGCTTCACATTGGAGCAAAAAACTGGGTGATTGGAAATGCTTTGAAACATGTTTACTTTAAAAGTGGCCAGCTCCATTGGAAGGCTAGGCATGCTTCAGGTTGGAGAGATACGGTTAATGTAGTTAATGATGATGACACATTATCAAGTATTTGCAATGAGGTTTAATAGAATGTTGAAAATGTGAATAATTGTGTCAAAAGAGGGCAAATAAACAAAGGTAAATAAATCTTCTAGAACAGATTGGATAATTAAAATTAGACATTGTCTACTACTCCTGTCACCAAACGGATCCCGTAAAAAAATATACCGCACCTGTGCTTGCTCTAAGATGAACTGCGTTTAGATAAATCCGAAATCATCACAAAATGGTAGACGATGGAGGTTCAAAGATGTGTTGACAAATATGACCAAGTTCAGCACAGATTCAATAAAATTACATTTCATATAAGCTAAATGCAAGTTACAACATACAAACATATCATAAAAGGCCCGTGTGTGAACACAATCTTTTCAAGAAGAACGAAAGGTTGCGACAGAGCAAGAAGAAAGAAGATAAGATTAAATTTGTTTAAAAGTTAATTTACAATGGAAGTGTAAATCGTTTGAACATCCGCAAAACGTGCAGTTGTCATCGTAGGTATTGTAAGTCACTCATGTCATTAGATACGGTGGGGAGCGACGACCTTCTCTCGTGCTGCAATATGTGTGACCTTTGAATGACCTCCTTAATTACTTTCTCAATCGGTATTGCGTGCTGGATTTCAATTATTAGCCCAGATCTGGTTTTCTATTATCTTTGCAACTATTTATTCTCTGTGCCGCAAAACCGTCATGTGACTGAAGTTATACAATCTCTTATTGTCATTTTCTTCCATACGGATATGTTTCTCAGTCTTCGTAAACATGTTTGTATACCAATGACATATGAAATACTATTGATAACTACTTGACTCCTCTAAGAGAATATATTTGCACAGCTTTTAAGTTTAAGACCTCCAATCTTGGTGCCTGTTATGTAAATATGATTTAATAACTTTTTTTTACTTCTACTGATCGAATTGATGGTTCTTCCGTCTTCCTGAATTGTCATTGTTAGGAGATATAAGAGAAATACAATATGGATGACTAGTTCCACAAGGGCTCTTGGCAATATAGGATATTACTGAGAGATGCAATCGCAAAGTTTCCACAATGGATGCTCACGATATTTGGAAATAATCGAGACGTGTAATCGTACAGAACATTCGCTAATATGGTGAGGAAAAGTGATTTCACATAGATACGTAATAAACATGGATTGAACTATAGAGAGAAAAACTATAGTTTACCGCACAGCTGTGTTTGTGTACTTACATTGCATTTGTAATGCCAGTATGCATTATAGTGGACATTCCACTTAATATGTAGTGAGTCTGAACAGTGGAACCTAGGAATTTGTGGATCACACAACACACGCTGACATGATATGGTGACACACTAGCCTATCACGTTATAGCATTTAACAACAATTCATAACATTCTTATAACGTAGGTACCTGAGTTGTACCGTGATTCTGTATCGTTGGTACCTGAGTAATTCTATTGAGCTTTAACTTGACTGTGTATCGTTGGTACCTAAGTCATTCCAGTGAGCTTTAACATGACTCTGTATCGTTGGTACCTAAGTCATTCCATTGAGCTGTAACGTGACTTGTGTCATTGTTACCTGAGTCATTCTATTGAGCTGTAACGTGACTTGTGTCATTGTTACCTGATTCATTCCATTGAGCTTTAACATGACTCTGTATCCTTGGTACCTAAGTCATTCTACTGAGCTGCGACGTGAATCTGTATCATTGGTACCTGAGTCATTCCATTGAGCTGTAAAGTGACTCTGTATCGCACGTAGAAAATTCTTAGAACGTTTTCACTTTAAACAAAAAGATGTATTTGCTGTCTCGGGTACCACAGCATTCCCAACCGTCATTTTGCTGGCCATTCATATCCAGGAGCATTCTGCCTGTAACAGTGTAACTAATAGACGACAATAGATGTAAGATAGGTGACAGTAACTGAGAGAGCCGACAATTCTAGTAAACGATCTATGTCAAGGCACACAAGAGAGAACAGTACGAATTGAAAGCATGGAACTAACTCGAAGGAAATAAAGTTACAAAAAAAAAAAAAAAAAACACATACCAATAAGCAAACAATTCAAAAAACATTTTGATAAACCTTCACAAAATTACCACATACACTAGAAACCACACGCATAAGACAAAACCAAAGGAGATCTCAAATGGTTAATTCATAAAAACAAAGTATCAGAAAGTGATCCCCTTAAAGATGGAATGTCAGAAATACGCCTATCATAAAAATAGTCAGAAATGTGAAAATCATAAAAATAGTGTCAGAAGTGTGAGCATCATAAAAATAGTGTCAGAAATGTGAGTATCACAAAAATAGAGTGTCAGAAATGTGACCATCATAGAAAGGGTGTCAAAAATGTGAGCATCATAGAAAAGTGTAAAAAATGTGAGCATCATAGAAAAGTGTCAAAAATGTGAGCATCATAGAAAAGTGTCAAAAATGTGAGCATCTTAAAAATAGAGTGTCAGAAATGTTAGCATCATAGAAAGAGTATCAGACATGTGAGCATCATAAAATTAGAGTGTCAGAAATGTGACCACCAGTAAGCTAGTGTCAGAAATGGGAGCAAGTAGTCGTAAATTATATTCTCGTTTTTCTCTTACATCTTTAAAGAAAACCAAAACATATTCCACACATGTTTGGGATTGATATTCTTTCATTTGTAGTTTTCATTAATTTGTACTTCGTTAGTTTTTTCATGAATTCTATATTTATTTGCTTCTAATTTCGCGATATTTTCAGCTGTTAAAACAATTGTTGATGAGAAATATTCGACCTCTAATTTCCAATGAAAGAAAGGCATCTTGGTCTCCCATCCGTCCAGGCTTTTATTACGATTGAATCTAGACAGACTACTGAGTAAATTCAACCAAGTGTCCCCTTGTCTCTTGAAGTCACTTTATGTCGTGATTCTAGAAAAACCAGTGAGTGAATGCTGCCAAGAGTTCCCTTGTCTCTTACAGTCACTTTCTGTCGAAATTGAGCGGAGATTAACTATTCCGTGACTGCTACCTTTAAACAGTCATTTTTCATGTTCAGGGCCGGACGGGTGGTCCCAGGCGTGCAACAAAAACACTTCTCGTCAAGTCTCGGGGTCATGTGATCACGGTGGCGTGAGCGGAGACTTTACAAGCGCGCTCTCTGGTGTCGCAATGTCTTGTATCATTACGGTCGATCGTGACGAAACTGACTTCCTGTAGTTGTAAATGTGGAATCTCTACAATCATTCTCTGTGTTCTTCCAAGAAGAAAGTCAATTGTGCTATTTCTTGTATAAACCATCGCCCTTGCAACAAAATTGCTGAGGCCAATACGTTGAGACGTCTGCATCTTCGACTAGAAAATACCACGTGACCACACTGTACTACGGACAAGTCTTATAAAAGTCAAAATACGAGAGGGCCGGATATCAAATGAAAATCATCTTTAATAATTCCATTAATCAGTGTGAGCCAATTACTGCAAGAGTAGATAATTAAAAATAACTTAAGTTGCTTAGAAAACGCCGACATTACGGACGTTACAGCTATATATATATATCCATTAGGGATTGAATAACAAAGCAAAATCAAATATTTAACTAATCTAATCACTGGCAAGATATCATATAATATGCTTTTTTCCTACAGTTAATTCAACAAAACGGACATCTCTGTTCCTACAGTTAATGTGATGAAATGGGCATCTCTATTCCTACAGTTAAGCCGGTCTACAGTGTCTAGATAAGAGAAGAATTATAGATGATTTAGTGCATGTTTATAAAATAATCAACGGGCAGGATAAATTAGACCCTAGCAGGTTTCTCAAAATATAGCCGCCTACAAGAACAAGAGGACATAGCCACAGCTTAATGAAAGAAATGTTAAGATTAGCTACCAGGAAATATTTTGTTAGTCAGAGAGTGGTGAATGCTTGGAATGTATTGCTACAGGAAATAGTGGAGGCAGAGTTATTTAATGCATTCAAGAAAAGATTGGATGCGCATAGGTATTTTTAATTAACTTAATGTAAAAGAAACGGGTTGTATACAGACTCTGAAAGTCTTCTAAGCCAGTATGAAAAAGTTAAGTTAACATTACCAAATGGACATCTATTCCTACCGTTAATGCTACAAAATCGTACAAGAGTTAATATTACAAAATTGGCATGTCTAATCTTCCAACACATAATGTTACTAAATGGACATCTCTATTCTTTCTACAGTTAATTTTACCAAATGAACATATCTATTCTAACAGTTAATGCTACCAAATAGGCATCTCTTATCTTCCAACAGTTAATGCTACCAAATGGGTATCTCTAATCTTCCAACAGCGAATGCTACCAAATTGGTATCTCTAATCTTCCAACTATTAATGATACCAAATGGACATCTGTTTTCTTTCTAAAGTAAATGCAACCAAATGAGTATCTCTAATCTTCTAACAGTTAATGCTACCAAATGAACATCTCTATTTCTACAGTCCATGTTACCAAATGAATTACTAGCAAATTGTGATCTTTATTCTTGCAGCTTGTGTTACCATACGGACATTTAGATTCCCGCATCTCAAATGGACATCTTCACTTATACAGCCATTGTTTATAAATTGACATCTCTATGTATGTACTTCTAGTTATTAAATAGATGTTTTCATTTCTGCAGTTACAACTAGTCAATTGATATCTCTAAACATGCCGTCCTTGTTAGCAAATTGACACTTCAAGTCATGCAGAACATCCTAGTAAACGGTCACGCGTCATGACTCAAACTGCACAAGTTTGGCTTTATTTTCTTATGTCCGTCGAACACAGGTTCCGAAGATTAATGTCAGTGTAATCCAAAGTTCACGAGATGCTTCAGTTTGTGAGTGCTTCCGGGGGTTTGGTCACCGATGAACGTGCTACATTGAATGAGCGAAGACTGAGTCCAGTTCATTATGAAATGAGCCGCTTGAAGCAAAGTATTCTATATCGTGTCTTCATGTTTATATCGGTGAAATCAGCTGTGATATGTAATACTTCTAAGATGGAGGAACGGGCCTCATGGGAGGGAATAGAGAAGAGAAAATTAATGAGTTCCAAATATTCAACCGGCTTTTTCGCTGTTTTTGCGGTTAGTCACGTTATGTGTTTTCCGGGTCAGCAGTTTAGATTTTTACTGATGAAGACTAGCGATAAGAGAGTAATAAATTAGGCTTTGAGGGGCCACTTAGTCTTCGCCCGATCAAAATGACGTCTCAGAGCCTCCTTTCCGCTATGGTGGGGTCAGATGAACAGATTATAATTTGCCGCAATCTCGTTGCTTACTTGCGGCAGAAACCAGTGGAAGGCGAATTGTGTAAGTTCCACTGATACATTTTTTTGCACAATATAAAAAACATGCACAGTTAACTGTTTTGCAACGTTGAACACGCTAACTTTTGGTGATAAGGACATCACAACAGATGATAAGGACATGCCTTGAATACAACTTGCACAATTTGCTTAAGAAGAAACAGGAGCCGCATTCTCACCTCCGTAAGATAACATTAATACATGAACAAATGTTGGAGATTTATTCATAACAATAAATAGACGATTCGGTGGTACTGAAGGAGAAAAGTGGATAATAAAATAAACATCGGGACGGAAAGAAAAGGAAACATACAAGGTCTTCATCGGAAACACAGAATAACACAAATAAAAACATCTGAAGAATCACAACTACAATTAGCATTGAATTGACACATCAAGCGATACGAGTTAGGCAACAAACATGAACTAGAAAGAATGGCCGGAACTGTGTGAGACATATAAATCACTGCATCCCGGTTAGAACAAAGTAGGCTGAGCACGACAAACTCAATATAATTACATAAAAAACATATAAAACGTATATTACAAAATGTATTCAAATGTATAGGTACACGCAAATATTTATGTACAAACACATATTTATGTGTGTGTGTGTATATATATATATATATATGTTCACAAACACACAACTGTCAGTATTTGTGTGCGTGTGAATATCATTCATTAGCTCTTTCCGTCTTGTCAGACGTTAGTAATTGTGCTTTGATAAAAAAGGTATGCGACTACAGTCCATGACGGTAACGAATGTGACTCGTAAGACCAATCCCGGCAGAGAAGTGTCTTCCACAGTGTGTACAAAAGAAAGTCAGGACCGTCTGCGCCATCGCATGGTGTTGCGTGTCTTCTCGAACTCTGAGTCTTTAGCCTATGAGCAATCAGTATCACCTTTGTCTGTATTCCATGTTTAATCCTGCCCTTCCATGTAACATGATCCATGGCGTCCTGTCCCATGATTCCAAATTGATGCCTGCATTATTCATTTCCCGCCTACATACATTATTGGACCGACGTAGTGGCCGGCCCCGAGACCTTTTCTCCAACTGTAATTCCCCAATAGAGAAGATATTTTGGTATTTTGCCATCATCCATTCTCCGAATGTGTCCCAGTCATCGGAGTCTTTGATGACCAAGCACGGAAAAGATTGTGACACTGCCTGTCCTCTCCAACACCTCTGCGTTTGTGATCTTGTCTTGCCACCCAACCCCCAAGATTCAGCGCAGGCACTTCACGTGGAAGCTGTTTAGCCGCCTCTCCTGGTGCATGTAGGTAGACCATGTCCCACTGCCATAAAGAAGGGTACTGAGGACACAGGCCTGGTAAACAAGTGTTTTTTGTTTTAACAGTGAGCTTCTTGTTCTCCCATCCCCTATTTTTGTTAATCTGCTCATTGTTGTTGCTGCCTTTCCTATCCTGATATTGATCTCTTGGTCCAGGGATAGTTTATTATTGACTAAGGATCCCAAGTGCGTAACATGATTTACTACATCGATATCTTCATCACCAAAGGAGATTACTGGTGGTTTGTTTGCACGCTCAACTGTAACTTGTGTTTTCGTTTTGCTGATTGCTCGAACTCACAGCAGGAATCCAACAATACCGATAGTAAGCTTTGCAGTTCCTCCGCATCAAGTATGCGAATGGAGCTGGAGGCGGTGACTGAAGCTCTGAGGTGGCTGTCTGAGACATCTTCAACAGGAGCAGTCATCGTGTCAGACTTCCCAAACACTACTTCGGAAATTGCAGAATGTGTGGCTACGACATGAGTGGATAGCAGCGCTGGATACCTCAAAACTCCAGGGGTTGGTGTGGATCTACTGTCCTGATCATGTTGTGGTTCCGGGCAACGAGCGAGCTGATTTTTTGGCGTCACACGCACCCATAACAGGCACAACGGACATGGATAAAGGGGACATAGTGAAGGTTATCAAGGACCACCTGCTGGAAAACGACATTGCTTTGGATGAGTCTGCAAGGCACAGGCTGCGGCACTTTAAAATCAAATTAGGATCCAGTGGATCAGAGAATCTGAGAGGACGAAACAGGAAGGTGTACAACCAACAGGCTACAGGCACCATCAGCATCCACACTTTGCGCCATCTGCTGAGAGAGAGACTGAGCACCTATGGGTGTGCCCGGAGTGCAGTGAAGTCGACTCCTAGTACAGAACAGAACAGCAGTTCCTCCTCTGAGTGAGTCGTAATTGCGGCATCATTCGCATAGAGCAGTTCTCTCACCAGAACCCTGTTTATTTTGGTATTGGCTTTCAGCCTTTGGGAATTCAATAGGCCACCATCTGTGCGAGAGTGAATGAAGATACCACCTTCCTGGTCACGAAATGCATGCTTCCAGAGAAGTAATAAATATGTTGCAATGAGAGTTGGAGCAAGTACACAGTCTTGTTTTACTCCGCATTTGATTACGAACTCCTCTGAGGACGTACCGTCAATGTTGATGGTGTCTTTCATGTCGGTCTCGAAGACTCGATAATGCTCAGAAAAATCTTTGGGCAACAAATCCTCTTGAATGCTTTGATCAGACCCACACGACTGACCAAATCAACTGCCGTCGTGATATCTATGAAGGTAATATACGTTGGTCGCTTTTTGTTCTCTGCATTTCTCTTACAACTGTCGTAAGAAGAATATCTTATATGTGGTAGACCTATTCTCATTAACACCGCTCTGTGACTCTGGGTAAACCTGGTCTCCTAGGACCTCGAGTCTGCGCAGAACAGCTCTGGCAAGTATCTACCCAACGGTACACAGCAGCGAAATTCCTCTATAGTTGTTGCAGCTCCCCCGGCCCTCATTGTTCTTGTACAAGGTTATAATGCTCGGATCTTTGAAATCCTGCGGAACATGTCCTTCATGCCAGCATAATGTTATCAATTGGTGTCTCTATGGAGCAAATATGTCCTTTCCACTCATGATAACCTCTGTTGGGATTCCATCCTTTCATGGAGCCTTGCTAGAAGCAAGGTCTGCAATAGCAAGTTAACTTCTGCCATGGCTAGTAGCGAGTCCAGATGGTCCAGAATTGGCATGGCCTGGATGGCGTTGAGGACATCCTCTGTTAGCTAAGTCTCACTTAAGTAGCGTTCAAGACAGTGCTCTACCCTTCTGCCTAACTGCTTCCTCTTATCAGTGATGATCTCCACAGATAAAGCTTTTAACGGCGCACTATTTTTCACTTTGGGCCGATGTATTTCTTTATCCCTTTATACATGCCACTGATGTTACCAATTATTGAAGGCATCTTGGATAATCTCACAGAACTGCACCCAATAGTCATTTTCACACAGTCTAGCTGTCCTTTGCACCTCTTTTCTCGCCTGTTTCAATGCATTGTGTTGTTTTGTCTTTATTTCTTAGTAGTGCTGCCTTTTTCCTGTCAATCAAAGGATGCAGTATCCGACTATTTGCCTCAAACCTATCTTAATTCATATGTCGGAGTATAGGCAGCGATAAGTGTTATGAATCCATACACGGTAGACAATCTCATTGTTAACATTCTTTTATATCCTCCAACTTGACTCTCAATAGCACACACTAGCTAGTTCTTCCTTGCAAAACCCACCCCATGTTTTCTTCCTTTTCTCTGCCTTTCCAAAAAGTATAATTTTTCTCCGTAAGTGACCCATTCTCGGAAAGGCGTTCTCCTACAGACCAATAATATCTATTCCTAGACGATTGAGTTTGGCATCATTAACAGCGTTTTACTCACGTCATCAATGTCTCTGAGGCCAGTGGCATTTCCCAGACACATGGTCCTGACATTCCAAGTTGCAAGCCGAAGCCTGAAGTTTTCAGTTTTAGTTTTATCGCCTGGTACACTTGATTTACAGCCTGTGATTTGGATTTTGTCCTAGCCCCTAGTACCCATTGAAGCAGACAGCTGTGGCGGATCAACACCCTATTATCTGGGGGCTGCTCAGCTTGAGGCGCGCGTTAGTTGATCAGTGACACACGTAAGTGGCTCTCACCATCGGAGACAGCCCGTGGCGCCACTGCCTACGCCAATCGGTAAGGGCTTATAACCCGTAAACTGCTATCTCCCGTTTTGATTCCGAGACCTGTTAAGACCAGGGATGGAGTTACACCTTTGCATAGCACAAATAGAGACCATGTGTTGCAGTACGGTCCCTCTCTCGGTCTGCCTTGTTTGCTCTAAGGGAAAGTGATACTAAAACATTTAGAGCAAGGCAAGCTTCAGAGCAATGTTCCATCTGTTCGCCTATTGGGGCTTCACTCATAGACCTTCCGTCAACCAAGGCGTGTGAATGTATATATACAATGATCTCCCACAAGTGCAAATCTATAATTCATCGGAGAGGCTGACCTTGAACTCCACGTTTGCTTCTTCAAACTTCCTAGGGATATTTCTATCAATTCGCTATCCCCGGTCGTCAACCACTTCAATAGCTTTGTATTACAGGAGAGGACAGATATCAAGGTAATTGGCATCGCCTCCTGCTTCTTTATTGATCGACACCGGTTTGATCTCGAGGCTTGTTAGCCTTCCTACAGGAAGGCCTTAAACCTAATGGTGTGAATGCAATGTCCGTTCATTCTTTCTTCTCTCTCTCTCTCTCTCTACGTGCCTCTGTCTTACTTTCACTCTCTCTCTCTTTCATTCATATGTTTTTAAACCATGTATGTATCCGTGGTGCGTATGTGTGTAGAGGTATGTGCTTATATGAACATGCATATATTATTGTATGTTAAGGAACCCTATATATTTTCTGCGTTCTGCCTCTCTGGATATATATATATATTTACTAACAGACGTATATGTGTGTGTATGTGGGCGAGCGTGCGTGCGTATAACGTACATACGTACACACAAACACGCATGCACGTGAAAGATAGAGAACAGTGCGAGTAGAAACATGAGAGAGAGAGAGACAGAAAGAGAGAGAGAGACAGAGGGGAAGGGAGAGAGATAGAGAGAGATGAGAGAGAGAGAGAGAGAAATGGACATAAATGAGAACCTTCGCCAAGTTATGGACACTGTATTCACACCATTAGGTTTCAGACATTCCCGTAGGAAGGTTAACGAGCATCGAGATCAAAACTGTATCGGTAATCAGAGAAGCAGGGGACGATGCCAGTTACAGATATCTGTCCTCTCATGGTGTACAAGGCTATTGAAGTGGTTGGCGCCGGAGATAGCCAGTTAATAGAAATATCACTGAGAAGTTTGGAAAAGCAAACACGGAGTTCAAGGTCAGTCTATTTGATGTATTACCGATAGCACGTGTGGCAGATAATGGCGTAGATTTAATCGCGTGACTTGCATGTGAAACGCTCTTTGATCTCCACCATAGCTTATCGAACGCCGCGCTTCGTGTCAGGATGGCATTACACGTTGCGAAACTACGCTGGTTGTAGCAGGACAAGGTGCGCTGGTGGTCAATGGCGCGAATGTTGAGTTACCATCTGACCAATACGTCGCTCTGGTTTCTATCTCGCCTGTTGGTGTTACCATCTGACCAATAAGTCGCTCTGGTTTCTATCTCGCCTGTTGGTGTTATCGTCTGACCAATAAGTCGCTCTGGTTTCTATCTCGCTGTTGGTGCTACCATCTGTTCAATAAGTCACGTTAGTTTCTATCTCGTCTGTTGGCTGTCAAATTCGTACCTGTAAATACCTCGAGAGTAGGCTACGAATTCAGAGTTTAGGGATAGTGGAGCAAGATCTCACGAACAAAGGAACTATGAGGGTAGCATGTATGGACCAGTTTAACACGATCACATTGTGCGAGTAGGAGGGGAGGGCGTTAGGGATACTGATAGGGATAACACAAACTGGAGGCCGGAAGTAAGGACAGTCTCAAAAGTCAGTTCTGTCATTGGTGTTTGTGTCTTCCTTATATTGGCAGTTTTCGCTCCCATGAAGCAAAGGGTAGACACTACAGCTGGGACAGAAAACAGATGACCGAGCATTTTCAGCAGCAATGTCATGTGATGGATCTATATGTTGAGGTTGGGAGCCCCATGCACAACCCTCTGTAGTATCGTTTTATATCATACTTGGAAGGTTGGTAAGGTCCTAATGTTGTTCTGACCAGGTACCATTTGAGTGAATTGGTAAACGCGATCAAGTCAAAATCTAGTTTTTTAAAGCTCAGTAAATGATACTCCCCCTGAATGATACAGACACAAAGTAGAAATCATCGAGGATATTCACAAAGAGTAGATACTGCCCACAGAGAAAAGTCAGGGTGTAAGTAGATTTGGGAATAAGACAGTGTACTTTCTAACGACCCGATTCAAAACAGCAAAACAGTAGCACGTCACGGAAATAAGATAAATAAAGCAGACAATCAATATAGGGAAAACATATCAACGTGGCAGGTAGTTAACCAAAATGAAGCACAAATAGTAGTAGAACTAATAATTCAGGCCCATATAACACTGGTGACATGGTGTTCTTCTTCTTCTTCTGCGTACGCAGTCAGACAGTAACCATTATTTTTTCGAAAAAAGCGGCGGTCATCCTGAGGCTGTCGACACTGCCATAGAGCTTGTCTTGCAGTTCCACTGGTGATGGCCACATCTGCTCTCTCTGATCCTCGTATGTCGGGCAGTTCTGCAGCAGATGTTCAGCGGTCATTTTACCAGTACCGCACGGGCATTCGTCGGTACACCCTATCTTCAATTTGTTGGTACCTCAGTCTATTGTGGCTAGTGCGAAGTCTGAAGACAACGACCTGCTCTCTTCGGTTCAACTGGTAATAGGCATCGTTTTTGGTGTAACCAGTATGTTCGGTTTCTCATTTGGTCATGTATCTGGCTTTGATAAGCCGTTTTGAATCTTCGTACGTCATACTGGTATCTGTTTGTGGTAGTCTTGCGCCTTCTTTTGCCAGTCTGTCTGCCTCCTCGTTGCCTTGGATGTTGCAGTGTGATGGGACCCACTGTACCACTACCCTTTTTGGTACGGACTGCTGGCACAGTTTGCAGAGTGCTGCTCTTAAGTCATTAAGCTCAGTATTTTTCTGGCTTTTTAGCGCTGTGACTACGGCGAGAGCATCTGTAAGCAGGACTATATGGCTTTCATTTTCACTGTGTGTCACCATTTCTTCCACTGCCGCCCTCAGTGCCTCTGCCTCCGCTCTGAAATTGCTTGTGTACTTACCAGTAGCGAATGACAGTGTTATTTTTCTGCCATTTGGTAGGTTCAGGAATGCTCCTGCCCCTCCGTTCTGTGTTGTGTTTGTTACAGAACTGTCGGTGTATGCATGGGTCCAGTCCATGCTTGGGTAGCTTTTCGTTATGAAGCTTAGGGTAGTATCTCTCCTTTCTTTTTCAGTCTGGCAGTTTTTGTTTCCAATACCTGGTATATTTTCTACCACCTCTGGAAATATATCCTGCCTCCAGGTAGGTTTTCGTACAGTAGTGATGGGTTTTGGTGTTGTTAGTGCGTTTATGGGATCTTCGTGCATCTTTGCTTTGGCTATTTCTGCAAAGTTTCTCCGCTTTAGTTTCCCATTTCCCAAATTGTTTAGTCTCTGGTGCATTGGATGGTCGATCAGTCTTCGGAGCTTCTCTGACTGCAGCTGGGCTCTGCAGTCTCTTCTATCGGTCATGGATTGCAGTTTTGTAATCATTTCAAGTTCTACAATTGGCGTTGACTTCATGCCACCTGTTATTATTCTCATGGCTTCGTTTTGAAGTTTGCTAACTTTATCGAAGTTCGCCTTCGCTGCTGTTGTCCATGCCGCAATGCGATACTCGAGAACTGGTCTCACTCTTCCAGTGTACAGTTTCTTTAGTATGCCTTCGTCTGCTCCCCAGCTTGTGCCAGCAAGTTTCCTCATGATTGCCATTCTTTCTCTGGCTTTCATTCGGTTTCTCTCGATCTGACTTTTCCATGTCATGCGCCGATCAAATGTGACTCCCAGATAGGTTGGGTTGTTGTTTGGCTGCAGGAATTTGCCATTTAGACTTAATTTGGTACTTGGGGTACTCCCTGCTCGAGTGTCACCTTTTGGCTCATCTGCCCTTGTACTTGGACTCTGGCCGTTCTTTGTTTGAGGTAGACATAGTGTTAAAAACTGTCAGAAACTCGTACCGTAGACAAAACTATCAGAAACTCGCACACACAACTAATAGAAACTCGTACATATAACTGCCAGAAACTCGTATACAAAACTGTCATAAGCTCGTACCGTACACAAAACTGTCAGAAACTCGTACACAAAACTGTCAGAAACTCGTACACAAAACTGTCAGATACTCGTACACAAAACTGCATACAGACTAAGATACTTGGCAGTACAATACACGTATGAGCACTATACCAAATCGAAGAAGGATGTGAGCTACACTCCATAATATCAAGCAGGAAAAGCGTAGTGTCACGAAAGCCACTGCGAAAGGTTCCAAGGATGCTCTATATTGCAAGAAACAAAATCTTCACTGGAAATAATTCGTAGAAACAAATATGCCATTAAAAGCGGCTAAAGAGCAACAGGAAACACGAATTCAATTATCAAATGGGAATGCTGGTAATAACAACTCAACAAGTCAGCATTAGAGTACATGAAATGATGTAGCTCGGGCAAATGAAAAGGAACACAGACAGAAGAGTCAAAACAAAGAAACTGTGACGCAAGCAAAATAAAAACAGTATGGCATGCACTGGAATATTAGAAAAACACGAAAAATGGCAAGCTTATAATAGAAGAAAATGCATAAAAAAGAGTAGAGAGTAATGAAATAAATGAACATATATTCAGTTGAATATTAAAGGAAAGACAAGAAGATAAATAAAAAGTGAAGTCATCGAAAGCATGTCAGAAAATCATTGAATAATTTGACGTCAGAGAGAATTGTCAAAAGAGGCTATAACGAACGGTTTATAAATATTTAAAAGTAGCATATTAGAAAATCCACAGATAACAAAACTTTGATGGAACATACAAAAGGGAAAAAAATAATCATTAACACATATAAATAGAGATAGAACTCGTAAACGGTACAATATGCGCAATGTTAATGAAGCTTTACTGGGTTTCGTCTACACAGTTAACATTTATTATAATCGTTCAAGAAATATCAGCTGGTGGATATACGTTTTTAAACTGTGTAGCTTAGAAATAATAGAAATTATATTAAAAATAGTATTCGCAAATGCAAGGCGCCTTATGTAACCACACTCTTCATCAATGAAGATGATAAACACTTCATCAGTGTTATACAGAGTTAGTTATGTTATAAGACGCCAAGCGTGTGCAATTAGAATACATGAAATTATGTAGGTAAGGCACACTTAAGAAAAGGAGACTTCAGCGAATTGGTTTCTGAGAGGAACCTGAAGAACAATATGGACTCTAGAAGACATATGAGAATGTGTTGAGAGAAAATCATTAAACAAGGGAAAATACGACACAGAGAATGACAATGTTCTGGGACTATTGAATAATGTTGTTTTATTTATTTAGGGGCATGGGGAATGCAGCTGGGGAGAGTAAAGCGGTTTTTGTGGCAAGGAGGGCAGTGGAAAACGCGTGTCAATGAGCAATAATAACTCCGATTTTTCTTTGTATAACAGTTTTTTAATGTTTCAGTAAAATAAAAAGAATTAATTCAAAAACTGATAACATTTTTAAAAAACTGAATACATTAAACAAATAAACATTTTTTTACAGAATTGTCAAACAAGGATTATACTAGACATTCTGTCACTGAGAAATATATGAAATTTACATTTTATTATAAACAGTTCTAGGATCATGGAGAATATGAATTGGTCCGTGAAGAACAAGTCCTGAAATCTGTAAACGTATCTTAACTTAACTTAACTTTAGAATACCCTTTAGTTAAGACAACTCCATGTCTTCTGTTGATTAACCAATTTTATGTCCAATTGGTAATTCCGTCAGCTAACTATGTGATTACAATTTCCGAAACAATCTTTGATATGTACTCTAAATAACATCCACTGGCTCTCCGCCATAAACCATTTTGCTAACTTCCTCCACGAATTCTATTAAATTTGTTAAGTACGATCTCCCTTTAGTAAACCCATGTTGACTCTTCCTGATTTGATTAAACGTGCCCAAAGTGCAGCACTGTGTTATCTTTGATAATTTAATCTAAAATTTTGCAGGGTGTGTTAGTCAAACTCACCGGCCTAAAATAGTTATAATTGACTGGATATGGAGATGACAAAGAAGATCACACCTGCATCTTTTCAATCCCTTCGAACAATCCCCTTTTCAAGAGTCTGAGAATATAATGCAGCCAATGCTTTTACTAACAATTTACTACGACAGGGAAGTATGATGTTCGACCATTCTACAAACAGCTAGGTTCATTACCACCAGCAACCGAGATAGGCAGATACAGACCCACTGTAACGGAAGTGAGCAATCAAGGGTTGAACATCATGTGTTTTTAAAAGGTAAACCCAAGAAAACAAAATAGATCCAAAATAAAGTAATGATATTCATGTCTTTTAAATGGTTTACAGTATGCCAGCATGAACAGATGACCCCATTCATAAGGCACGTGGTATTCCACGCGATCGTGTGTAGCACAGGATTTCTTATCGTTGGTTGGTTTGATGCTAATTACATTGATCCTTCTAACCTTCGTCCATTCTTCCATTCATTAAATGTGTTTGTATGTATACCGAACACTGTTTTTGCGATGACCTTGTTTTTTTTCTCAGGAAGCCGTTACAATGATAGATTATTTAGCAATTGATTGATTTTGCAGGATAATTTTGCAAACATCAGTACACACGATGTTTAATCGCTCTCTACGCCATGCTTAGATGGAAACAATGCACTTGTTCGTACACTCACTTCTCGTATATGACACAACCTGAGCTGGCTTGAATACTAAAGCATATCATTGACTGTCCTGTTTGAGGTCTTATCTACTTTAAAAGATTACATATGTTTTGTGATGTGGTGCTATCGTAAGATGTAACGTGGGAATAGCGTAACGAAGAGTTCAAACGACCAAGTGCTTAAAGACAAACAATGAAAAGCGAACACAAAATGTAGATTGTCTTGGCTTGGTCACAATAATAGACATACGAGGACCTGGTGAAAATGCATGAGGGTAAAATTCAGAGAAATGCAGACGAGGATGCCCAAGAAACAATGATATCAACAAGGAGTGTAAGGACAATAGGGTGAGGGCTATTGATGAGCTGAAGAGATATGCCGAGAACCGAGGACATTGGCGTGACATGATGAGACGACGTCAACTTCAGTCTCCGAACTAACTAACAGAGGAGAATGCCGAGAACAGAGGACATTGACGTGACATGATGAGACGACGTCAACTTCAGTCTCCGAACTAACTAACAGAGGAGAATGCCGAGAACAGAGGACATTGACGTGACATGATGAGACGACGTCAACTTCAGTCTCCGAACTAACTAACAGAGGAGAATGCCGAGAACAGAGGACATTGACGTGACATGATGAGACGACGTCAACTTCAGTCTCCGAACTAACTAACAGAGGAGAATGCCGAGAACAGAGGACATTGACGTGACATGATGAGACGACGTCAACTTCAATCTCCGAACTAACTAACAGAGGAGAATGCTGAGAACAGAAGACATTGACGTGACATGATGAGACGACGTCAACTTCAGTCTCCGAACTTACTAACAGAGGAGAATTCGGAGAACAGAGGACATTGACGTGACATGATGAGACGACGTCAACTTCAGTCTCCGAACTAACTAACAGAGGAGATTGCCGAGAAAATATCAGACGATACTATCACCAGTTTCCATACTGACTAACAGAGAACAGTGGCGTGACATTACCGTACGACCCTACCACTAGTCTCAGGACTAACAGAGAACCGTGGCGTGATATTATTGTACGACCCTACAACTAGTCTCGGGACTAACAGAGAACAGTGGCGTGACATTATCGTACGACCCTACCACTAGTCTCGGGACTAACAGAGAACAGTGGCGTGACATTATCGTACGACCCTACCACTAGTCTCGGGACTAACAGAGAACAGTGGCGTGACATTATCGAACGACCCTACCACTAGTCTCGGGACTAACAGAGAACAGTGGCGTGACATGATCGTACGACCCTACCACTAGTCTCGGGACTAACAGAGAACAGTGGCGTGACATGATCGGATAACCTTACCGCAAATCTTCAGACGGGCTAACCTGATGATGATGAAGATACAATTACTATCATTAAAGAGATATTCTTGTCCGCTAGGAGGATTTCAGGAGCTGAGTTCAAACATTATTTGGCGACATGCACTCGCCAATCATCGGCTTCTTCTTGTGTCCTACTGCTCTTGTCTTGAGGGGTCACAGAGAGAAGATATGCCTAGACTTCTGGTTTGCGCAAAGTTGGAGGCTCGTGCTGATGAACTTGTGAAGTATTTCTGTGATCTCTTCTGTTCATTGTCGCCGGAGTCGACCTCCTGCTTCGAAACATCCATAAAGTAGAATCTCGTTGCAGGTTGATCATAGTGCATCCTTGTCAAATGTTCAAACCACTTTATTGTCGGCGCTTCAACATATTAATTCACCGATATAGACCACATGATATAGACCACCGATATAGACCACATGATATAGACTACATATATAGACCACAAGATATAGACCACCGATATAGACCACATGATATAGACCACATGATATAGACCACAGATATAGACTACATGATATAGACCACATGATTTAGACCATATATATAGACCACATGATATAGACCGCATGGCATATACCACAGATATAGACCACATATATAGACCACATGATATAGACCACAGATATAGACCACATGTTATAGACCACAGATATAGACCGCATGATATAGACCACCGATATAGACCACGATATAGACCGCAACGTACTGTTGTATATTTTGGCTTGGATCGTCTTTTATGCGGCATGTCATACACAGCGCATCTCACAGGTCTCAATCTTCCGTTTGTGCTGATCTAATAGGACCCACGCTTAACACTGATAACATAACGTAGAGATGATAAATCTGTTCATTAGCGTCAGTTTAGTGAACAAAGTCATATTTGTATGGTTCAGTATTGGTGCCAGCTGACAGTGCAGATCGTTCTGTCTAATTGAATGACATGATTGCAGATTACATAATTAATGCTGCTCGCCCATGTAGTCGTCATGCAGTGTGCAGGTTTTTTTTATCTTCAATAGAAAAAGAACATAGAGGGGGAAACTCGATGTGAACTGAATGAGACCCCTAACAAGAAGTCTGTATGAAAGCGCTAAGCGCTTGCAACAAGTGTGGCCTCGGTTTACGTGCCAAGTATTATAACACTACACATTTATTAGACGTTCGCTGCGAAATAGTTAGAAAGTATCAGTGGTTCTGTGATTTACTCTCAGGGATCCACGTGCGCAATCCTCAGAAATTGGTATGGTAAAGGTAGTCCTTCTTCTTCTTCTTCTTCTTCTTCGTACGCAGTCAGACAGTAACCATTATTTTTTTCGAAAAAAGCGGCGGTCATCCTGAGGCTGTCGACACTGCCATAGAGCTTGTCTTGTGGTTCCACTGGTGATGGCCACATCTGCTCTCTCTGATCCTCGTATGTCGGGCAGTTCTGCAGAAGATGTTCAGCGGTCATTTTCCCGGTACCACACGGGTATTCGTCGGTTCCACCTATCTTCAATTTGTTGAATAGGTGGTACCTCAGTCTATTGTGGCAAGTGCGAAGTCTGAAGACAACGACTTGCTCTCTTCTGTTCAGCTGGTAATGTGCATCGTTTTTGGTGTAACCAGTATGTTCGGTTTCCCATTTGGTCATGTATCTGGCTTTAATAAGCCGTTTTGACTCTTCGTACGTCATACTGGTATCTGTTTGTGGTAGTCTTGCGCCTTCTTTTGCCAGTCTGTCTGCCTCCTCGTTGCCTTGGATGTTGCAGTGTGATGGGACCCACTGTACCACTACCCTTTTTGGTGCGGACTGCTGGCATAGTTGACAGAGTGCTGTTCTTAAGTCATTAAGCTCAGTGTTTTTCTGGCTTTTTAGCGCTGTGACTAAGGCGAGAGCATCTGTAAGCAGGACTATATGGCTTTCATTTTCTTTATGTGTCACCATTTCTTTCACTGCCGCCCTCAGTGCCTCTGCCTCCGTTCTGAATGACAGTGTTATTTTTCTGCCATTTGGTAGGTTCAGGAATGCTCCTGCCCCTCCGTTCTGTGTAGTGTTTGTTACAGAACCGTCGGTGTATGCATGGGTCCAGTCCATGCTTGGGTAGTTTTTCGATATAAAGCTTAGGGTAGTATCTCTCCTTTCCTTTTCAGTCTGGCAGTTTTTGTTTCCAATACCTGGTATATTTTCTACCACCTCTGGAAATATATCCTGCCTCCAGGTAGGTTTTCGTACAGTAGTGATGGGCTGTGGTGTTGTTAGTGCGTTTATGGGATCTTCGTGCATCTTTGCTTTGGCTATTTCTGCAAAGTTTCTCCGCTTTAGTTTCCCATTTCCCAAATTGTTTAGTCTCTGGTGCATTGGATGGTCAGTCAGTCTTCGGAGCTTCTCTGATTGCAGCTGGGCTCTCCAGTCTCTTCTACCGGTCATGGATTGCAGCTTTGTAATCTTTGCAAGTTCTACAATTGGCGTTGACTTCATGCCTCCTGTTATAACTCTCATGGCTTGGTTTTGAAGTTTGCTATTTTTATCGAAGTTCGCCTTTGCTGCTGTTGTCCATGCCGCAATGCCATACTCGAGAACTGGTCTGACTCTTCCAGTGTACAGTTTCTTAAGAATGCTTTCGTCTGCTCCCCAGCTTGTGAAAGCAAGTTTCCTCATGATTGCCATTCTTTCTCTGGCTCTCATTCGGTTTCTCTCGATCTGACTTTTCCATGTCATGCGCCGATCAAATGTGACTCAAAAGTTTGGGTTTTCGTTTGGCTGCAGGAATTTGCCATTTAAACTTAATTTGGTATTTTGGGGTTTGATTGAAAGCGAGAATATTAAGCATGTGGTTTTCTCCTCGTTTATTTTGACCATCCATGAGTTCGCCCACTCTTCCAGCGATGTTAGGGCCTGCTGCATCCGATTTCTTGCTATGGTGATATTCTTTTCAGAGGTCCACATAGCCAGATCGTCTGCAAACATTGAGCTATGGACTCTTCTTGGTATATTCTCTGTAATGTCGTTTATATACACCAGGAAGAGTGTGGGTGACAGTACTCCCCCTTGGGGTACTCCCTGCTCGAGTGTCACCTTTTTGCTCATCTGTTCCTGTACTTGGACTCTGGCCGTTCTTTGTTTGAGGTAGTGGTTGATCCACTTGTACATTCTCCCACAAACTTCACTTCTCTTTAGCTTGACTCTAAGTCCGTCTTTTCAGACTTTGTCAAATGCCTTCTCCAGGTCCACCCAAACCGCTACTGTGTGTTCTGTGCCTGGTAGGCATCTCCTATTTCCTGGGCTATGAGGATGACCTGGTCCTAAGTGGATCTGTGCTGTCTAAAGCCGGCTTGCTGTGGAATTAGTATTCGTTTTCTTCCAGATGCCACATCAGTCTGGTGTTTATCATACGTTCCATGTAAAGGTATTCCAATAGCAGTTATTGCTGTTGGAGATGAAGTGTTAGAGGCTTCGTTGTACTAGGTCATAGTTTGTTTATGATGTAGAGTGACTAGCGCATATCCTTCTCTAATAGTAGAGTACTTCATTTCAGCTTGGCCGACTGCAGTGTGCGTTAACGGGAGTTGAACCCCGTCCTCTGTCAAGAAAAGCGAACGCTCTACCTCCACACTAATCAGATGATTAAGTCATTGACCAATCTGAAGAGGTGTTCAGGGAAACCCGGAGATCAATTTTGGGCATCGGAGTTTCCAAATTGTGATGCTCAAATGATATGAAAAGTATGACACCCACTCGATCATTCGATCATTCGATCATTACATTTGCTGTAATATTATTTGTGAAGAGGTGTCTCTCAGAGACTTCTGAGGGAAGAACATCGAGACAAGTGAGAACATTCTTCACATCATCATCTCACAAACTAGACAAGGGACAACTTCCAGGCGATTCATGTTGGAAGAAGAAGCTGGGGATGACGAAGAAGACCGGGGTAAGGGGGGGGGGGGGGGGGTTTAATATATTAATGAAAACAAAAAAGATAGTGAATATAAAGAGGAAGAATAGATAAATTTCTTCTTATCCTGTAATTCACGTATCACAAACTTCAGATTTCCAGCTCTTACATAACTTTTATTATCTCTTTCTTCCCTTCATCTATCCCCGTTCCACCACTCACATCTCTCTGTCACATACATGGACTCCTCCATATTTTGTCTCCTCTATCATCTTTCCTGTCTTCCTTTTATTATTCGTCTCTTATGTTATTTTACAGGAGAATCATCTTTGATGTGACAGCCGCAGACATGAGAGCCACCTTTAATGTCATATCTGATATCAAACTTGTGATAATTTCAGCCTGGTCGCAAATCCTTTGAAGCTCTGGCCACGAGCAAAACCGAGTCTCATCGCCTCTCTACAGTAATAAATTCATCTATTGATGTTTCTTTGTTCGATATACCTCTATTAGATAACACAGTTGATGAAAACGAGACGTTGTCTTTCTCTTACGGCTTAATGGCCTGAAATGTTACCAAACCATATGGGAACTGTTAACAACATTAAACGAGATGCGACAAAGGCATAAGAATATACTAACAAGTGGTAGAGCATAGAGGGACACAGTCATTGGGGATAAGGAGTTAGACATCTCGTTGTACGAGATCACAACTCTTAGTTAAGTAGGAGGATCAGCACATGGCAGAGCTGAGCTAGAAGATATGGGCCTGTTGACTAGACTAGACAGAGCTGAGACAGAAGTTGTGGGGCAAACAACTAAACTAATCAGAGCTGATATAGAGGATGTGAGTCTGTAGACGAGACTAGACAGAGCTAAGCTAGAAGCTGTGGGCCTGTAGACTAGACTAGACAGAGCTGAGCTAGAAGCTGTGGGCATGTAGACTAGTCTAGACAGAGCTGAGCTAGAAACTGTGGGCCTGTAGACTAGTCTAGACAGAGCTGAGCTAGAAGCTGTGGGCCTGTAGACTAGTCTAGACAGAGCTGAGCTAGAAGCTGTGGGCCTGTAGACTAGTCTAGACAGAGCTGAGCTAGAAGCTGTGGGCCTGTAGACTAGTCTAGACAGAGCTGAGCTAGAAGCTGTGGGCCTGTAGACTAGTCTAGACAGAGCTGAGCTAGAAACTGTGGGCCTGTAGCCTAGTCTAGACAGAGCTGAGCTAGAAGCTGTGGGCCTGTAGCCTAGTCTAGACAGAGCTGAGCTAGAAGCTGTGGGCCTGTAGCCTAGTCTAGACAGAGCTGAGCTAGAAGCTGTGGGCCTGTAGCCTAGTCTAGACAGAGCTGAGCTAGAAGCTGTGGGCCTGTAGACTAGTCTAGACAGAGCTGAGCTAGAAACTGTGGGCCTGTAGCCTAGTCTAGACAGAGCTGAGCTAGAAGCTGTGGGCCTGTAGACTAGTCTAGACAGAGCTGAGCTAGAAGCTGTGGGCCTGCCAACTGGACATCGTCATGGCAACAGGTCTAAAAATTTAGCCTGTTAAATTTACACACACGCAACAAATTATCATATTATACTCGCAGCACTTTCACGATTTGTGGAAATAGAAGGAAATTGAATCGACCTAAAAATACCGATCTTCAACTTCATTTTCCTTTACGATGGCTCTGTGATTGAGGAACAATAAAAATAAGTTCCAAGGTTCCATCAATGGCTGTCTAGTCCGAATAGAGGGAATACAACGGTATGATAGTCACTAATGTAGACCTGTGGGAAAGAGTCTGACTGATGCGGTTGGATAAGACCTTAAAGGAACGCCCTGGCATTGGCAAAGACACGTTACGAAAATCAGCTGATAGCATTACAAGGCAGGCACTGTTCTGGAATCATCAAAGCAAGTGAAGTAGAAGCAGATCTTAACACTCACGGAGAAGGTAAATCGAGACAAACTTTCAAACGGGTAAGAAAGACATCGGAGGAGTTGGCAATAATGGCGCATAGTATGAAGACTTAGACGGGTATTTCTTGATTATCTATACTCCACAAGAAATTGACGGGGATTGATTGATTAATTGATAATTATACATATTGGACAAAGAAGTAAGAGCCATTGGGACCTCTGGAACGGATAGACACTTGACCAGCTAAAAGATAAATCAATATTGAGCAATATTAACTCAACCCAGTGTCAAACAGCAAGACTGGATAGTGACAGTTATTCAATATCCTTGTTCATGTATCGGTATCATTGCTTAGTCTGTCGCCTAAGTTTAGCATTCCATTTGTGTCCTTATTTTGCCATTCTCGCTTCGTCCGTTTCACAGTCCCAACGTTTCGGGTTCGAATCCCACCGTGTCCTGTTTGGCAGACACAGATTTTTCTTCCTAGTGGGATCGCTCCTTCGCGTACATAAAGAAATGGCAACTTACCGCACTGTACATCTGTCAAGACACTTTTTTAACAGCCAAAAAGGTTGCGGCTGTTGTAAGAAGCGACGTTCTGCAAAGGGCATGCTTCTTAATTTAGTTGTTCTATTTATAAATAATAACGCATTAGAGAGTCTGCCCCTGGCGGTGAAACTGGCCCGGTACATATCGTAGTCGAGTCAAGACCCAGTCTATCCAGCTAACCAGGTTGTCTAGCTCTGTTAGTAAAATCAAAGCAGCCTACATATGTTTTCCCTGCTAACAAAAGCTGAGACTTTATAATGGCAAGTTTCATATTTATTAACAGTATCTTCCCTAGGACTTTTACATAAAACACGTCAACGTTTATTCACAAACGAATGTACAATCTCGACCCAAAGACATCCAACTGTAGTTTAGCTTGAACAGAACACCTACAGCACAGACTAACAAAACAACACCATTCTATCTAATATTAACATCACGTTATTTCGGTATTTGTTATATTGTGTTTGTTACTCCAATGTTCTGTTTTCTAACAAACCCAATTTAGATCTGTTACTTCAATGTTTTACTTTACTTCTGTTTTCTAACAAACCCAATTGAGATCTGTTACTTCAATGTTTTACTTTACTTCTGTTTTCTAACAAACCCAATTGAGATCTGTTACTTCAATGTTTTACTTTAGTTTTGTTTTCTAATAAACAATTGGAATCTGTTACTTCAATGTTTTACTTTACTTCTGTTTTCTAACAAACCCAATTGAGATCTGTTACTTCAATGTATTACTTTACTTATATTTTCTAACAAACCCAATTGAGATCTGCTACTTCAATGTATTACTTTACTTATATTTTCTAACAAACCCAATTGTGATCTGTTACTTCAATTTATAAATTTAGTTCTGTTTGCTACAAAAAATTGAGCGCAGCTTTTATATTTTATTTTGCATTCTTTGCAATAGATTGTTTTTCTGGTTAATGCAAACGGAAATGTCTGCAAAGAAAGAAATATTGCCACGCGTCAATAAGAGCAAGCAATTGAGAGCAAAGATTGAGCCAGTAGTTCCTATGTATAAAGCTCTATTGATTTATCGATTATCTGCAAATAATAAGCCCACTGATAAGACTTTTAACAAGGAATTGAACTTGTCTTAATTCCCTTTTATACCGCGCTGAGCATGTTTTTAAGTGCTCCGCTTTGTAACGTCAAGTTGGCATACGGACACTAAAGGGAAACCTCTGAGTATGGTCAGGCCGTTCAATTTGTATGCCCTCGGGGGAAGCCGGCAGAACTTTCCATGAAAGGATGTATATAATTCTTACAAATTTTTGTTGTGGAATGTTTTGTTATTGGGCTTGAAATTGCCTGCTTTGTGTTGGTAAATGTTTATTGCCCGCTCTTCAATTGAACAATTTAGACAATTCATTGCCGCACCAACGTCACTGAGTTCACGCTAACAATTGTTTGTCTGCTTTAGCGTTTGTTGAACTGGTCATTATTTGTGTGAAATAGCTAACTCGTTATCTTCTAGCTTTCTTTCCATTCATTATCTTTGTTATTTCTAAAACTCGACATTACATTATGCTTCTGTTGCGCCACTTAACGACCCTCGCAGCATCATGATGATTGTGTCCATTTCCTTATCATCTTCGAGCGTATCAGGAGATGATGGGTGTTGCTTGTGATGACATCATATCACACGGATTGTACAATCCTTGAACAGAACATTTTAAGAATATGGTGCTGCTCATATACTTTGTTGACTCCTACACAGCCGATTCTTGTTTCATTCTTGCTCGATACAAAACATAGACCGACAGCTTATACCCCATATACCTTGATGGCGGTCTCTCGCGTTCGGGATTGTCTGGGATTTCTAAGATCGATGTTACGTTCGATTGTATGATTGTCTGACATTATTCACGCTTCGTGAAAACCTTCTCTCAGTGGGTTATTTCTTATAACTACTTGGCCATCATGTTGAGCAAAGATATTTAGACCCTTTGCAGATTCCCTGCTCCAAAGCATTTTTCATGATGCTGCCATAGTCGTTTCTTTAGCAGGTTACAGTGGTAATTCGTACATCTTGAATCGTGCTTAAGAAGATGGGCACTGGTCCTCTTGGCTTCAGTATAATATGAGACCTCTCTGTAAAGTTACCACAATGGGAATCATAATCTCGATCCCCACCAAGTTGGTCAGATTGCTGTGACACAGACTGTTTTCAAAATCATGAAATGGACAAGAGGCGGAGGTCTTGACCAATATGTTTCACTTGACCCTGATGTTACTCTTTGCTCCCACCTTGATCAGTATGTTTCCCTGACCCAGATGTTACTCTTTGCTCCTACCTTTATCAATATGGTTCCCCTGACCCAGATGCTACTCTTTGCTCCCACCTTGATCAGTATGTTTCCCTGACCCAGATGTTACTCTTTGCTCCAACCTTTATCAATATGTTTCACCTGACCTTGATGATACTCTTCGCTTTCTTGATCAGTATGTTTCACCTGACCCAGATGTTACTCTTTGCTCCCACTTTTATCAGTGTTTCACCTGACCGAAATGTTACTATCCGCTTCCTTGATCAGTATGTTTCACCTGACCCTGATGTTAGTCTTTGCTCCCACTTTGATCAGTGTTTCACTTGACATTAATGGTACTGCCCGCTCCTAGCTTGATCAGTATGTTTCACCTGACCCTGATGTTACTCTTTGCTCCCACTTTGATCAGTGTTTCACCTGACCCTGATGTTACTCTTTGCTCCCCCTTTGATCAGTGTTTCACCTGACCCAGATGTTACTCTTTGCTCCCACTTTGATCAGTGTTTCACCTGACCCTGATGTTACTCTTTGCTCCCACTTTGATCAGTGTTTCACCTGGCCTCAATCTTACTCCCCACTCGCACATTGATCAATATGTTTCACCTGACCTTGATGTAACTCTTCGCTCCAAGCTTGATCAGTATGTTTCACCTTACTTTGATCAGTAAATTTCGCCTGACCCTGATGTTACTCTCAGCTCCCACCTTGATCAGTTTCACCTTACCCTGATGTAACTCTTCACTCCCACCTTGATCAGTATATTAATCGCTCTAACCTTGATCAGTATATTTCTCCTGATGTTACTATTCGCTCTTCTATCACAGAATTATGTAAAATCTAGATTCATGTACAACCATCTTCTGTAGACTTTCAATTGATGCGTGACAGGGCGCACGTATCCAAGTTGTAAAGTGGTATAGCCGCTGACTTTTCATGCCAAAGGTGTTGTATTCAATCATTGGTATTAACTCGCTTCTGTCTACTCAGATGTAAATGGGATATCCGATGTACTGTCCGGAAAGGTAAGGTAGCGAGGCAGATAAGTGGTCACCATACTTCACAAAAATCGCAGGCCCAGCATAATCAATTGACTAACACCTCATCCCCGACAACATTATCTTCTATGAGGCTACCTTTCTGACAGTGCATGATGGTCCCGTTCTTTCCCTCCAAAACTCTCTGCCTTCACCTGACCAGATATCAGCTAGGTTAGTTAGCTTATTTTGTGTCCAGTCAATAATTACTTTGTATTTTCGTATGTGTCACTTGCTTTGGTAATTTCTCTTACAACCTACACATGTGTTGTAATCTTGATGCCTTTTGTTTAGCAACGTCTGTATCATATTTGCGTGCCGTCTCTGTTCTTAAATGTGCGTATTCTCATCATATTAAAAAGTCCTTCTTCTTCTTTTTCTTCTTCGTCTTTTCTTCTCCTTCAGCTTCTTCTTTTTATTCTTCTTCTTCTCCTATTTCTTCTTTTTCGTCTTTTTATTCTTATTTTTCATAACATTCTTCTTCATTCGTCGTCTTCTCCGTTACCCGAGAAAATGAGTCTTTAAAAAAATTATCTCTATACCATAAATGGGAAGCCCGATTTCTAGATTTCTAGCAAGTCCATATGGTTACTATATAAACACAACCGAGTTTGCACTGCCCGAATGGAAGGTGTGACTGTCAATGCCTTAGGTTTAGACTTTAGGTATTAAGTCCTACTGTTAGTCTCCACTTACGTCAAGTAAAGTAACGATCCCGTTTACATGGTCGTGTGGTGTAAACCCATATTGTCATGACCAAAGGGTCACCAGGTCTGATGTGGTCTCCACTTGTGACATGCTGTTATTATAGCATTGCCATATCTGCCGAAGAGAAATACTACCAGAACCGCGGCGCACAAAGTTTAATATCTTCATCATAATAACAGCAGTCACGCACGTAACTAACTACACTTAAACAAATATCAGGCATTCAACGTTTAACAAAATGAACATTTGCAATAAAAACAAGGTAAGTTGTGGTTTCTTTCAACGTTCCAGCCGTGTCCTATTCAGAAAGGTTTCCTGTCGCTTCAAGCCCATTCACCAAAACAAACAGGTTAGCACTAGGAAGAATAAGGACGACCTCGACTATCGAGTGAGACAATTGTTTACGCCAATGAAATGGCATCGATTGAAGGTTTGTAACGAGCGTTATATGGCACGATTCGATGAGACATTTTTATGGATTTGTGGTTCATTGTTACCCAGGAGCGTGTCAGAGGCTGGGTTCAGATATGAAGACACGCCAACATTAATAGTGCGAATTAATATGGCCATCTCTCATCTTGTAAGAAAAAAAAGGCAAAAACAGTCACGCCGCAGTCGACCCAGCTGAAAGTAGGTACCTGACATACGGTTAGAGAAGGAAATGGTAGCGATGAAGGGAACTGGCCACTCCACCTCGTACATACCTCGCTGTGGTCGAGAGGTAAAGCACTCAGCTCTCAAAGCGACGAACGGAAACGACGTAGGTTCGAGCCCCGCAGGTATCAAGCAACCCCCTGGTCACAAAAAGGTGAAACGAGAGTGCCTGCATCCTGAAATTCCTCCAGTCGTCTTGACTTATGTCTTGCCACTGGTCCAAGGTAGTTCGGAACCAGAGAGTGAGGTTGAGGACCAGCGCAGCTGCTTTACCTCTATAATCCAAATACAGCTCAAGTTACATCATCAATACAAAAACCGTCTGAAGATGTCGCCATCATCGATTGCGACGGGCAACTAACAAACTTTTACACACATACACATACATACGTATATACGTACACACACACACACACACATACATACGTACATACGTACACACACACACACACATACATACATACGTACCTACACACACACACACACATGCATACATACGTACGTACACACACACACACACACATACATACATACATACGTACGTACACACACACACACATACATACATACATACGTACACACACACATACATACATACATACGTACACACACACACACACACACACATACATACATACATACGTACGTATACACACACACACACACATACATACGTACACACACACACACACACACACACATACATACACACGTACACACACACACACACATATATACATACATACATACATACATACATACGTACACACATACACACATACATCACGACTCTTTAACTCAAGTGTTAGAGACTCCACTGTACTAGGTTGAGTATTTTCTTTAATATGTTTTGTCAGATTGTTTCCGTCTTGATTTCTGGCATTATTGTAAGTTAGATCACAGCTAGGTAGACTGAAGTTTGTCTAGACCGTACCACTAATACCAATGTATCCGCCGAAACTGTCACAACCACTTACCTTCATCGTTTACTCTCACCAATCGGAGACTACCTGCCACCGTTTATCTTTGCTTAATTATCTTCTTTGATATCCGACCTGACCAGAAAATTGACCCTGACCAGAAAATTGACCAATCTTGACTTTTTATCGAGAGCTCTCTTCTTTCAGGGTAACATTGTCCAGTTCTCCCAGTTTTTTAGTGAAAATGAGCCAAATAGACACATTCCTATGTCACGCTTGTCGGATCAGGAAATCTGACCGTCAGATAATTATCAGTGGTGGTCTGGATACGGTAACGGCTATTTTAGCCTCCGGACACACTCCGATTTCACCTGAATAAGGGCACCGCTCCTGTTTACTCTTCGCCTGTTCCCCGGGGCCCGGCGGAACCACAGTCAGATGCCATCTTTAGGTGCGACCGTTGGAATGTTCTAATTAAGCTACAGCTACTGGACGCACAGTTCCTCGTTGAGACCTTTCCAGGACGGTCTAAGAAATGTTTACAGAACACCTGCCATACCTGATTCTCGTTGGCCATTGCGGATTCTTAACGCGATTATTCTTCTGTCAGGAACCCACATTATTTATAGATACCACCAGTTATTTGGATTCGTTGTTATCACAAGTTCGTCATTGTTCAACGTTAGTTTGTACGTTCACAGAACCAATAGAACTACATTGTCGTCATCAGTGATGAATCAAGCAAATTGTTTGAGCTACGTAATAGTATCAGTGCTGACAATTTTGATTTTTTTTTCCTTTTTATCCTGTTCCTAAGATTTAACATCACTGCACTGCGGGACACCAATAGGTCTGCAGTATCTCTGAGCAAATGGTGAAGAAAATGGATACTGTTGATTTCTGCAGCTCGTTGTCAGTAAACACGTCTGCATCGTGCTCTCTTGCATCTCACGCCACTCGATTTCAAAGGTCTGTAGTAGGTGAACACCTGATCGATCTAGTGCTGTCATTGATAGACTTTAAAACATCGCTCATAGTGCACCAATAGTGTGTACTTGTGAAGTCAGGATGTGAAATCTTCACCCCAGCATGACTAGGACAGTAGGTCCAACCCAACCCCTACAGGTGTCTTGGCCTTTGCAGCTGCCATCCACCCATGCCTTGGCCAACCCTTCTGTATCTTCCGAAGTGACGATTGTGAGTCTGGCATGATGATTGCCTTTGTTAAAAGGTGGAGTTAGTGGTCTTAGGTAGGAGGCCGGCCTCGTGTGCTGTAGGTCGCGGGTTCAAATCACGGTGGAGACCGGGATTTGTTCACGTGAACTTTCGGGTATTCTACAGATCTCTGGACAGTAGAGATCGAACGGCCGTATGCAGTGTTGGGCACCTTAAAATCCCTCAGCGGTTCGAAATCGAAAAGAGCTTGCCCGGGCAGAATTCCAAATTATGTTAAAAATAGATCCAGTCTATTACGGGACCTTTTCCGGTGCTAGAGAGTTCCTGCATTGTGCCCCGATTCTCCAGAAATATGGAGAGCACTTATGGATTAAACCGTTTGAAATGACGTTGATTCTTCGACTAAACTGAACTAATTAGGTGTCCCATAGCCAGCCATCTCAGAGCTGCAGTCACTGCTTCCATCTTCATTCTCTTACCGGAGGTCGTGTCCTTAATGCCTCGCTTTATTCAGAAACATCCTGACCTTTCACTCTAGCAGAGAAGACGAAATCGTATAGTTCACTGTGCAATACAGATCCCTCGGTATGTATGACGGGATCACTATCCTGAGTGTTATAATTTATCAGCTGGCTAACCTTGAATTCTGTCCACCTGTTGCTCCATTCTCTGCATCCCCGGACTATGACCATTATAACAATGGCAATCTATAGTTCTACAAAGCAGTGTTGACCCATTCTCTACCAGGCAGTGTTGACCCATTCTCTACCAGGCAGTGTTGACCCATTCTCTACCAGGCAGTGTTGACCCATTCTCTACCAGGCAGTGTTGACCCATTCTCTACCAGGCAGTGTTGACCCATTCTCTACCAGGCAGTGTTGACCCATTCTCTACCAGGCAGTGTTGACCCATTCTCTACCAGGCAGTGTTGACCCATTCTCCTCCCTTCTTCTATGCGTTCAGGATCTTTTGGTCATGCTATATCTGTAGGCCAGTCGCCATGATGAAGTCTTTAGTCTTCACCAGGTCGGAGCGGCTGCCAGACAGCTTTTGTCTCAGCTCCGCAACCTTTGGCCAGGTCTGGCATCTCATTTCCCTATAGATTGGGCATTCTTGTAGAATATGCTCAGGGTTTTGGCCTCCTGTTCCACATGGATACTCATCGGTGTGTGAGATCTTCAGTCGGTACAGATGTTCTAGTCGTCTGCAGTGTCCAGTTCTCAGACGAAATAAGGTAGTTTGTTGATTTCTTTTGAGATAGTGAATTGGGTCTGGTGTACTGTTTATGTTTCTGTCTTCTCTCCATTGGTGTATATACTGATTTCTGATGATGTTCTTAATTTCTCTGTATGGTACTCGATGATTAAATTATGCCTTTTTCCTGCCATCTTTTGCCAGAGCATCAGCTCTCTCGTTTCCCGTGATTCCGCAATGAGCGGGTAGCCACTGGAGCGCTATTGTTGAGGATCTGGAGTTTTTCCAGTTCTGATCTGATCTCCGATAACAGTGGTTCGTTGTTTGTTTTTTGTATTGTCTCTAATAGTTATCTGCAGTCCGTGAATACAGCTCCCTTAACTATCCTCTCAGCTGTGGTCACGTGTCCAATTGTCCTCTCTGTCTGTGCCAACCATGGCCATCATCACATGATTCTCGATCCGTTGATGTCTGAGGTGGTTGTGTGCAGTGGGTGCCGCCTGTTTGTGGTACCCGCAGAACGCCTTGATCTCTGGCAAAATATGTCTGGATGTCACAGACATAACTTCCAGCATGTACCGTATCTTAAGGATCAGGATATATCTAGTGAATCCCATCGTTCTAACCTTTCACACTATGATACTGATATTGTGAGGACACCTCGTTCTCAATCAACAACTGCCAGTACCTACTGATGATATAGGATGGAAAGTAGTCGTTATTTCATGTTTGCCGCTGTCACAGTTTTGAGTGCTGCCAGACTCGCTTGCATCTCTGTATGGTATGGTAGACATGGTATCTATACATGAGGCTGCGATCAAAAGTTACTCCGGGGCATTTCAACCTCTCACACCCGTCAATGGAGCATCCATCAAAGGCAGCACCGGGAGGTCAGTCTTCACTTCAAAGAACACCAAGCTTTCACAAGATTGATCCGCACACCATTGTGTAATCGCATGTAAAGTCTCCTGTGTGTGTCTGATCATCTATGTGTCCCCCATCAGCTGTAATACTGAACTCCATCAGGACCTGGGGCAGTGTTCTTGCCCGAACGTAAAGTATATGCCCCCTCTGCCTCAGTTATCAATGTTAAGCAATCCGCCTCCCTGGTGGTAGTGTCTAGAACATGTTTCGTAATTTCATGGCGGACATCTCTATCCCCTTTGTCTGTCTCAGCAACATATCGATTACAAAAATCAAACTCTTTTCTTGATCTGTCGTCAGGGGCGTCCCTGTGCACTCCTGAAGTGAGAGTGGGCTGACTTGTATTCTCTTCTGTCATCTTTCGATGCATGTGCCAGAACTTCCGAAGGCTATTATCATTACCCACCCATCTTATACATTTTCCCTATCTCTCATTGTTTTCATACTCTTTCGTTAAAGCTTTAAAACAATTGATGGCTCTGCAAGAATTTTCAAGAAAGAATATTGCCCAGCCCACAAAGAACAACAAAGCCAAACGTTGTCAGAGGGAGAAGAGATGAGGCAGAAAATCCGTGAGCTTCGTCCTATCGACAAAGACTGCGCATCTAACACGTCCACATGCACTGAGAAGAGAGAGAGAGAAATGTGGCTCTGCGTATTTTCTCATTCATCCTATCAACCTCGTTGGCATTCTTAATTCTCCTCTTTCTGGCTTTGCGCTACTCTTTTGCTGCAATATCCTTTTCATTCCATGCCTGTCTACCGTTTGATTCCACCAGGGTGGTTTGACAAAAGGAGATCTAGTAGACCTGCGCCCAATGATCTGTAAGAGATTGTCATTGTCTTGTGCAATTATAGATTATGCATGGCTGATAATTGCGCATTCAAAGAAAAAAAAATTCCCTTTCTTTGAGATTCCCTTTTTTTCGAGTTCGCAATCTCTCCGCCCACATCCTGAAAGCAGTTTTTAATTTATTTTCACTCAGCATTTCGACGATCCGAGCTTCCGACCATTGCAATAAGCCATTATGAAAATGGGGATGTCTTCTAAGCAGTATCCTTCTTCTTCTTCTTCGTACGCAGTCAGACAGTAACCATTATTTTTTCGAAAAAAGCGGCGGTCATCCTGAGGCTGTCGAAACTGCCATAGAGCTTGTCTTGTGGTTCCACTGGTTATGGCCACATCTGCTCTCTCTGATCCTCGTATGTCGGGCAGTTCTGCAGCAGTTGTTCAGCGGTCATTTTCCCGGTACCACACGGGCATTCGTCGGTTCCACCTATCTTCAATTTGTTGAATAGGTGGTACCTCAGTCTATTGTGGCCAGTACGAAGTCTGAAGACAACGACCTGCTCTCTTCGGTTCAACTGGCAATATGCATCGTTTTTGGTGTAACCAGTATGTTCGGTTTCCCATTTGGTCATGTATCTGGCTTTAAAAAGCCGTTTTGACTCTTCGTACGTCATACTAGTATCTGTTTGTGGTAGTCTTGCGCCTTCTTTTGCCAGTCTGTCTGCCTCCTCGTTGCCTTGGATGTTGCACTGTGATGGAACCCACTGTACCACTACCCTTTTTGGTGCGGACTGCTGGCATAGTTGACAGAGTGCTTTTAAGTCATTAAGCTCAGTGTTTTTCTGGCTTTTTAGCGCTGTGACTACGGCGAGAGCATCTGTAAGCAGGACTATATGGCTTTCATTTTCTTTATGTGTCACCATTTCTTCCACTGCCGCCCTCAGTGCCTCTGCCTCCGCTCTGAAATTGCTTGTGTACTTACCAGTAGCGAATGACAGTGTTATTTGTTTTACATTTGGTAGGTTAGAGAATGCTCCTGCCCCTCCGTTCTGTGTAGTGTTTGTTACAGAACCGTCGGTGTATGCATGGGTCCAGTCCATGCTTGGGTAGCTTTTCGATATGAAGCTTAGGGTAGTATCTCTCCTTTCTTTTTCAGTCTGGCAGTTTTTGTTTCCAATACCTGGTATATTTTCTACCACCTCTGGAAATATATCCTGCCTCCAGGTAGGTTTTCGTACAGTAGTGATGGGCTTTGGTGTTGTTAGTGCGTTTATGGGATCTTCGTGCATCTTTGCTTTGGCTATTTCTGCAAAGTTTCTCCGCTTTAGTTTCCCATTTCCCAAATTGTTTAGTCTCTGGTGCATTGGATGGTCAGTCAGTCTTCGGAGTTTCTCTGACTGCGGCTGGGCTCTGCAGTCTCTTCTATCGGTCATGGATTGCAGTTTTGAAATATTTTCAAGTTCTACAATTGGCGTTGACTTCATGCCTCCTGTTTTAACTCTCATGGCTTGGTTTTGAAGTTTGCTAACTTTATCGAAGTTCGCCTTTGCTGCTGTTGTCCATGCCGCAATGCCATACTCGAGAACTGGTCTCACATTTCCAGTGTACAGTTTCTTTAGTATGCTTTCGTCTGCTCCCCAGCTTGTGCCAGCAAGTTTCCTCATGATTGCCATTCTTTCTCTGGCTCTCATTCGGTTTCTCTCGATCTGACTTTTCCATGTCATGCGCCGATCAAATGTGACTCCCAGATAGTTTGGGTTTTCGTTTGGCTGCAGGAATTTGCCATTTAGGCTTAATTTGGTGTTTTGTGGTTTGATTGTGCATGTGGTTTTCTCCTCGTTTATTTTGACCAGCGATGAGTTCGCCCACTCTTCCAGCGATGTTAGGGCCTGCTGCATCCGATTTCTTGCTATGGTGAAATTCTTTTCAGAGGTCCACATAGCCAATCGTCTGCAAACATTGAGCTATGGACTCTTCTTGGTATTGTCTCTGTAATGTCGGTTATTTACACCAGGAAGAGTGTGTGTGACAGTACTCCCCCTTGGGGTACTCCCTGCTCGAGTGTCACTTTTTTGCTCATCTGCCCTTGTACTTGGACTCTGGCCGTTCTTTGTTTGAAGTAGTAGTTGATCCACTTGTACATTCTCCCACAAACTTCACTTCTCTTTAGCTTGACTCTAAGTCCGTCTTTCCAGACTTTGTCAAATGCCTTCTCCAGGTCCACCCAAACCGCTATTGTGTGTTTCTGTGCCTGGTAGGCATCTTCTATTTCTTGGGCTATGAGGATGACCTGGTCCTCAGTGGATCTGTGCTGTCTAAAGCCGGCTGGCTGTGGAATTAGTATTCGTTTTTCTTCCAGATGCCACATCAGTCTGGTGTTTATCATACGTTTCATCAGTTTGCCAACACAGCTCAGTAGGCTGATAGGCCTGTATCCATTCGGATCTGTTTTGTCCTTTCCATTCTTTGGTACTGGTACAAGTACTGCGTCTTTCCATGCCTGGGGTACAATTCCCCTTTTCCAGCTTTGGTTCAGGACCGATAGCAGTTTCCTCTTCGCTGTTTGGCCCAGCCCCTTCAGCATTTTGTTTGTTATCCCGTCTTTTCCGGGAGATTTCCTTTTCTTTAATGTTCTCATGGCCTCTTCCATTTCACTCTTTGGTAATTTGGCCATCATATGCTCTTCTGGTGCCGTATTGATGTTGTCGTGCCCCTTTTGCTCTTCACTAATGTCTGTATGCCTATCTGCAGGGACCTCGATGTGGTTTGCTTTGGCATAATGTTCTGCAAAAGCGTTTGCGGCTTTTTTTCCTGTGAGCAGGTTTTCGCCCTGCTTGATGGTAATTTGTTTGTTTGAAGGGGTTTCGTCGTTCATAAGCAGTATCCGCTACGTCAGATTCGTTCACCGGTACGAACACGCTCCAGTTTCTGTAAAAAAGTAGCCGCATATATTGAAGCAAAACAGTGAGGATTCCATACCTACAAGAAACGGAGACATTGTATACTGTAATATCTTCAACTCCATCCCCGACGGCAGTGTCTGAACCTGGACTATTTTTTTTTCTCATTACTGCACGATTTTCCAATCATTGACGTTTGAGGAAACAGCAACTGTTTGCGTGGTATTTTCTTTTAATATCATATAACAGCATCCAATTTCAGAGCCCAGCATTTAATATCAAGTCCAGGATTCAATATCAGAGCCCACAATTCAATATATAAGCCCAGAATTTAATGTCAAAGCCCATGATTCAATCTTAGAACACAGGATTCAATATTAGAACACAGGATTCAATATTAGAACACAGGATTCAATATTAGAACACAGGATTCAATATTAGAACACAGGATTCAATATTAGAACACAGGATTCAATATTAGAGCCAATGATTCAATATCAGAACAACAGGATTCAATATTAGAACACAGGATTCAATATCAGATCCCAGCATTAAATATCAGATCCCAGCATTCAATATCAAATCCCAGCATTCAATATCAAAGCCAAGCATTCAATATCAGATCCCAGCATTCAGTATCAGAGCACAGCATTTAATATCAGATTCCAACATTTAATATCAGACGCCAATATTCAATATCAGATCCGAAAACTTAATATAATATCCCAACTTTCAATATCTTATCCCAACATTCGAACTCAACATTCAATATCAGATCCCAACATTCAATATCATATACAAGGACACAATATACGAATTCAACATTCAATAGATAACAGGACTTAATATATGAGCCCAGCATTCTTGAACAAGATAGTATGAGGTCTGAAGCAGTGCCTGAATATCCGACCTGCCTATCTGGACAGCACGAACAAGATAGTATGAGGTCTGAGGCAGTGCCTGAATCTCCGACCTGCCTATCCGGACAACATCAACCAAGGTTATCATCTCGGACCTTGAGAACCAGCCTCTGGAAAGTACTTTAGGGATTGCTACCATATAACTGGGCAGCAGCTATTGAGATCCGAAACCCACAGGACCAGTGTGAATTCAATATCTTTATCATCCTGTAGATCAAGCCAACACAACAGCTGATGTGCTGGTTTCTACATATAATCCACCAATAGTATGGATATTAGACATGTATACCAGTAATATATTAAAATCCATCAATAATCACGGGTTAGTTCACGCCACTGTAATCAATAAATCAGCGTTACACAGACAGCCGAGTTTTGGATCAAACGTGGATCAGGCAGAGAGAGACAGGCTCCATAATAACGGATTGTGAATGTGTTATGTCCGCAAGCTATATGAAACACACACGGTTCTGTCCCGGTAGTTGGCTACAGAAGTAGTTATTCCAGGTGTACCGTGATGTCGATTCTGCTCAATATAACATTATACTAACATTACATATTACTGACATAACACAACTTCAGTATTTCTCCCAAACCGCAGGTTGACTATAGATTTGAGTCTGTCGACCTTGGCACTGTAAGTTCACGGTTTGGCTTCACTTATCACGATGTTCAGGTCGACCTAGTAATTAAGTGTGCTTGTTCTGTTACATTTCAAATACATATATACTCATGGCATATAACAAAACTGTAACCAAATAGGTCAGTCGTGACTAGAACTAACAACAAATGTTGGAAATATCTGCAACAACATATTAAGAGACAATATCAAATATATACATCTGTCTTGCTGTACTTATGTTAACTGCATAATAATTCATGTTATTTAAACAATCAGTACTGCGTTTTAGTCATTTTTGTATTGTCTGTTTGCCAATTGCAAGTGAGGCATATTGATTTTTGTTCAGCTGTAAGAATATCAAAGGTAGATCAGATCATTCGCGAAAGAAACGCTATGCCTGATTTTAGGTTTTATAGAAACAGAAAGATTGAAGGCAATAACTGTGACGCAGAGTGTTAGGCGTCAGTCTATGACGCAGAGGGTTAGGCGTCATTCAGTGTCGCAGAGTGTTAGGTATCAGTCTGTGACGCAGAGTGTTAGGCGTCAATCTGTGACGCTTACTTGTGTACGACAATGTTTACTTTGCCTAATTCTGACAACGGGTTAACGTCTATGCTAAGGATGTCACTGTGAACCACAAACGCCATTTCTTTGCACGAGAAAACTAAAATCTCAATTAAAAAGGTTATCAAGGGCATACAACAAAGAAATATTGAACAAAAAATATGTTCTCCACTCATGATGTTTTTTTTATTATTTCTAAAAGCTAAGCTTTTCCTTTATTAAATAGACGACTGCTACCTGGGATTAGTGTTGTTGCTGAATCCCCACACTGAGTGATTGCTCTTTTAGGCGTCTTAACAAGGGAGGTAAGTGGCGAGTTGCAGTAGCTTCTCTCACATCCCAAGCGTGCTGATGAAGGTAGAACGCACCGGTGTCCTCCAGGCGATTGTGCTATTCATGGCTTCATCTGCGTGGTGCTAACTACTACGGGAATGATGTCGATCCACATCTCGTTGGAAAATAGCCTGTTTTCAGGAAACACTACATGGAGGAGATGTGTTGTCTTGGCCAGTATGTTACGTCTGACTTTGATGCGACACAGAGAGCTACGCCTGACAACCGCCTTTGGAGTTCAAGAGCTGGCTACCATTGGTTCTCATATCAAAGCTTTGCAGTACTCAGTATATAACAGTACTGGATATAACCAACCTCTGCTCAGGAATTACAGTTTTATTTATTACTGGAACGTATGGGGTATTGAGCAGACATTTTCTCATATAGTTGTATTGGAAAATGCGAAGATGAAAAGGCAGTGACACGATCGCAAGGTCCTTGTCAGGTACTAGACCAACACAAACGGCAATAGTAAACTAGGCGTATTCAAATAAAACCGGACCAAACTGCAGCAAGTGAACATATGTACGATGCGCATGCTGACGTCACTTCTAGTTCTTCACTGTTGTCTTCGACACAGTTTTATCACCATACACTGCCTGTATTCTGCAATGAATGTCAACTGGTCGATATCCTTCAGCTGTTAGAAACCGAATCACCGCTCGCTGATCAACTCTGGGCAGATTCCATATCACACCCGCCATGTTTTCAACGGTCTGCTGTGGAAACTTTTGGAGGATAATGACATTTGGCAAAATTTACGGTTGGTATGTGCTGTTCACACCAGAAGTGACGTCATCATGCGCATTTACGTATGTTCACTAGTTTCAGTTTGGTCGGGTTTCATTTGAACACCCCTCGTATTTAGAACATGTACAATAAACATAAAATGACACATGTATACTTATGAAGGTACCAGCTAGTGCACGGGAGAGAGGCAGTAAGGATGAACATGTAAGCATGGTCTTTACTCTAAAGAAATAGTCGTTGTATGGTGTATGTTGAAGTTGTTCAGATGTTTAAGATTGGACAGTTGTAACATAACACTTCAGCTGATATCCTTATCTACACGATCATTTCCCAGTTAGTTCGATGACCAGCCCTTAATAGAGCTAAGCGATGTTCAGATACAATCAAGAGTTGAGGAATTGGTATCAATTCCAAAGCTGGAAAAGGGGAATTGTACCCCAGGCATGGAAAAACGCAATACTGGTACCAGTACCAAAAACAGGAAAGGACAAAACAGATCCAAATGGATACAGGCCCATCAGTTTACGGAGCTGTGTCGGCAAGCTGATGGAACGTATGAAAAACACCAGACTGATGTGGCATCTGGAAGAAAAACGAATACTAATTCCACAGCCAGCCGGCTTTAGACAGCACAGATCCACTGAGGACCAGGTCATCCTCATAGCCCAGGAAATAGAAGATGCCTACCAGGCACAGAAACACACAGTAGCTGTTTGGGTAGATCTGGAAAAGGCATTTGACAAAGTCTGGAAAGACGGACTTAGAGTGAAGCTAAGAAGAAGTGATGTTTGTGGGAAAATGTTCAAGTGGATCAACCACTACCTCAAACAAAGAACGGCCAGAGTCCAAGTACAAGGGCAGATGAGCAAAAAGGTGACACTCGAGCAGGGAGTACCCCAAGGGGGAGTACTGTCACCCACACTCTTCCTGGTATATATAAACGACATCACAGAGAATATACCAAGGAGAGTCCATAGCTCAATGTTTGCAGACGATCTGGCTATGTGGACCTCTGAAAAGAATCTCGCCATAGCAAGAAATCGGATGCAGACGGCCCTAACATCGCTGGAAGAGTGGGCGAACTCATGGCTGGTTAAAATAAACGAGGAGAAAACCACATGCACAATATTCTCGCTTTCATTAAAACCCCAAAATACCAAATTAAGTCTAAATGGCAAATTCCTGCAGCCAAACGATAACCCAACCTATCTGGGAGTCACATTTGATCGGCGCATGACATGGAAAAGTCAGATTGAGAGAAACCGAATGAGAGCCAGAGAAAGAATGGCAATCATAAAAAAACTTGCTGGCACAAGCTGGGGAGCAGACGAAGGCATACTAAAGAAACTGTACAATGGAAGAGTGAGACCAGTTCTCGAGTATGGCATTGCGGCATGGACAACAGCAGCAAAAGCGAACTTCGATAAAGTTAGCAAACTTCAAAACCAAGCCATGAGAATTATAACAGGAGGCATGAAGTCAACGCCAATTGTAGAACTTGAAAAGTTTACAAAACTGCAACCCATGACCGATAGAAGAGACTGCAGAGCCCAGCTGCAGTCAGAGAAACTCCGAAGACTGACTGACCCTCCAATGCACCAGAGACTAAACAATTTGGGAAATGGAAAACTAAAGCGGAGAAACTTTGCAGAAATAGCCAAAGCAAAGATGCACGAAGATCCCATTAACGCACTAACAACACCAAAACCCATCACTACTGTACGAAAACCTACCTGGAGGCAGGATATATTTCCAGAGGTGGTAGAAAATATACCAGGTATTGGAAACAAAAACTGCCAGACTGAAAAAGAAAGGAGAGATACTACCCTAAGCTTCATATCGAAAAGCTACCCAAGCATGGACTGGACCCATGCATACACCGACGGTTCTGTAACAAACACTACACAGAACGGAGGGGCAGGAGCATTCTCTAACCTACCAAATGTAAAACAAATAACACTGTCATTCGCTACTGGTAAGTACACAAGCAATTTCAGAGCGGAGGCAGAGGCACTGAGGGCGGCAGTGGAAGAAATGGTGAGACACAATGAAAATGAAAGCCATATAGTCCTGCTTACAGATGCTCTCGCCGTAGTCACAGCGCTAAAAAGCCAGAAAAACACTGAGCTTAATGACTTAAGAGCAGCACTCTGCAAACTGTGCCAGCAGTCCGCACCAAAAAGGGTAGTGGTACAGTGGGTCCCATCCCACTGCAACATCCAAGGCAACGAGGAGGCAGACAGACTGGCAAAAGAAGGTGCAAGACTACCACAAATAGATACTAGTATGACGTACGAAGAGTAAAAACGGCTTATCAAAGCCAGATACATGACCAAATGGGAAACCGAACATACTGGTTACACCAAAAACGATGCCTATTACCAGTTGAACCGAAGAGAGCAGGTCGTTGTCTTCAGACTTCGCACTGGCCACAATAGACTGAGGTACCACCTATTCAACAAATTGAAGATAGCTGGTACCGACGAATGCCCGTGCGGTACTGGTAAAATGACCGCTGAACATCTGCTGCAGAACTGCCCGACATACGAGGATCAGAGAGAGCAGATGTGGCCATCACCAGTGGAACTGCAAGACAAGCTCTATGGCAGTGGCGACAGCCTCAGGATGACCGCCGCTTTTTTCGAAAAAATAATGGTTACTGTCTGACTGCGTACGAAGAAGAAGAAGAAGAAGTATCAATTCAGAGTTCACCCAAAATTAAGAGTTCAGAAATAAGTGTCAATTCAGCGTTCACTCCTTAATAGAACTAAGCGATATTTATCTTCAATCAAGCGTTCAAGAATGGGTATCAATTCAGAGTTCAGGCCTTATTAGAGCTAAGTGATGTCCAACTCCGATCAAGATTCGAGGAATAAGTGTCAGTTCAGAGTTCGGCCTTTATTAGAGCTAAGCGATGTTCAGCTCCCATCAACAGTTCAGAAGGGGTTGACAATTATTTTGGATGGTTTAAACGTTCTGATATAACCATAAGGACTGTGTCTGTGGTTGAATGGGCAAGCAATCGACAAAATAAGGCTAACCCTCGACAACAAGCCGGTTGAACATTTCACACCATCAAACTTCACAGATCAGGCTGCATCCTCGCGTCTCCGTTGAACGCCTTTGTTCAGATAAAGGCACGGTTTTGTTGCTCGTTTTATCTGCTTAAAAACGGAATGAAATCGAATCCTGTGACAGGCCAGCTCATTGATTGCATGGACAAGTGCTAGTTTCCAGATCAGTAGGCCGACGCGCATGGAGTCAGGGGGGCAGTCAAGTGTATCTATCTTGTAGCCCAATGCGCAGAGAATAAGGGGATCAGTCAGGTGTATCTGTCATGTAGGCCAACGTGCAGAGAATAAGGGGAGCAATCAGGTGTATCTGTCATATAGGCCAACGTGCAGAGAATAAAGGGAGCAGTCAGGTGTATCTGTCATGTAGCACAACGTGCAGAGAATAAGGGGAGCAGTCAGGTGTATCTGTCATGTAGCACAACGTGCACATGTTCATGGGAGCAGCCATGTGTATCTGTCATGTAGACCGATGTGCCAAGATTAAGGGTAAAGTCAGGTGTATCTGTCTTGTAGGTTAAGGTGCACAGAGTCAGGGGAGCAGCCAGATGTATTTTTCTTGACGATGTTTATTAGGGTTGACAACATCAAGAGTAGAGTAGCAGGACCTGTGGTAAGACAGCCGTGGTTCGTGAGTTGCAGGACTGATGTTAAGACAGCTGTGGTTCGCGAGTAGCAGGACCGATCTTAAGACATCTGTGGTTCGCGAGTAGCAGAACCGATGTTAAGACAGCCGTGGTTCGTGAGTTGCAGGACCGATGTTTAGACAGCTGTGGTTCGTAACAAATGTTCAAAAAAAACAGCAATAGATGTAGGATTGTCAATGTTACGAGTGGCAAAGTGGTTAGAGAACGTGCCTTTTACATAAACAATGAACACTCTATCAGTCTACCTATTTGCCAAATTGGTACCTGGTGCTATCATATTTTGGAAAGATTAGGCAGCGAGGACGATAAATATTCACCTGGTTTCCCCAAATCAGAAACATCGTTCAACTGTTACACATTGTATAGATTCTCGTGTCATATCTTACTTGCTTCTCTGTATGCTACTGTTTATTTAGTCAATCCTCGATATTCCACTTGTTGGTGTACAGGACGATTTGTATTCTTTCAATGATGTGTGCAGACAAGCTAGTGATTCGGCTCTTGTGTTTTCGCACCATGGAGAGCCCTTTCTTTTCAGTTGTAATGGGCCGTTATTGGGTAGAGCTGTTTATACCTTTAACATTTGTGCACGGCTCCAGTTTAGTTTGCTCTTTTTGATTTGCACCTGTCTAGACTTCTTTTACGTCACATCGTGTACACGGGATTTTTGTTAAGTATAAACGTCAATCTATTATACTTTTACGTCACATCGTGTACACGGGATATTTGTTAAGTATAAACGTCAATCTATTATACTTGAAATGTGCGGGTTTTGAACGCCCCACTGTCTCTTACTCTCATCCATTTTTTTCTTGAGAGGCGAGCAGCTTATCTCTAAACTGTAGGGTAGCTCAAAATTTTCTAAATAATGAGTGACCTTTCAGTTGTGTCTCTGTGTGTTTTGTTTCATAACTTATGGAGTTGAACAATACATGTTAAAGGTACGCACATAGCTGGCACTGCTGTCGTGGATGAAGTGTCAATGATTTAAATGAACTCGGTCTCAGTTAATTATGTGGTGGAACGACTAGTTTCTCTTCTTACTGTCTTGTTTTTTTAAAGTGATTCAGTGCCCATATACATCTGGGTAAGCTGAATCGTGTCATTACTGCAATAGCTGCTGCTGCGTTTGGCGAATGTACGATTCTTTCAAAGGCTGTCTCTTTGGTTGCATCAAGCGAGAGACATTACAAAACGGCCGACCTGACGGCTAAAGCTCTTAAGCAACGCTAAAACACAGTTCGTCTGAGAATAAGATTGCCCGCTAAGATAATCACCGGTCAAAACTAAGCAAACAAACCACCGGACAGAACTAAGCAAACAAACTACCGGTCAAAACTAAGTAAACAAACCACCGGACAGAACTAAGCAACAAACTACCAGACAGAACTAAGTAAAAATATCCCCACAATAAACTTTGCAAAGAAACCACCGGTTAAAACTAAGCAATCAGATAACCCGACAGAACTAAGCAATCAAACGCCAGGACAAAACTAAGCAATCAAACCACCGGACAGAACTAAGCAAACAAACGCCAGGACACAACTAAGCAATCAAACCACCGGACAGAACTAAGCAATAAAACCACTGGACAGAACTAAGCAAACAAACGCCAGGACAAAAACTAAGCAAAAACACGCCAGTACAAAACTAAGCAATCAAACTACCGGACAGAACCAAGCAATCAAACTCAAGAATAAAACTAAGCAATCACACAACCGGACATAACTAAGCAGTCAAACGTCAGGACAAAACTAAGCAATCAAACAACCAGACAAAACTAAGGAGCCAAAGCCCTGGACAAAAATGCGTAATAAGACGACAGTACAAAACTAAGCAAACAAACCAGTGGACAAAACTAAGTAAAAATACCCCCGCACAAAACTTCGCAAAGAAACCACCCGTTAAAACTAAGCAATCAAACTACCGGTCAAAACTAAGCAAACAAAAGACCGGACAGAACTAAGCAAACAAACATGGACAGAACTATGTAAAAATATCCCAGCATAAAAATTTGCAAAGAAACCACCGGTTAAAACTAAGCAATCAGATAACCGGACAGAACTAAGCAATCAGCCGCCAGGACAAAACTAAGCAATCAAACCACCGGACAGAACTAAGCAAACAAACACCAGGACACAACTAAGCAATTAAACCACCGGACAGAACTAAGCAATCAAACCACCGGACAGAACTAAGCAAACAAACGCCAGGACAAAAATAAGCAAAAAAACGCCAGGACAAAACTAAGCAAAAAAGACGCCAGGACAAAACTTAGCAAACAAACAACCGGACAGAACCAAGCAATCAAACTCAAGAATAAAACTAAGCAATCAAACAACCGGACAGAACTAAGCAATCAAACGCCAGGACAAAACTAGGTAATCAAACAACCGGACAAAACTAAGGAGTCAAAGCACTGGACAAAAATGCGTAATAAAACGACAGTACAAAACTAAGCAAACAAACCACTGGACAAAACTAAGTAAAAATACCCCCGCACAAAACTTCGCAAAGAAACCACCGGTTAAAACTAAGTAATCAAACTACCGGTCAAAACTAAGGAAACAAACCACCGGATAGAACTAAGCAAACAAACTACCGGACAGAACTAAGTAAAAATATCCCCGCATAAAACGTTGCAAAGAAACCACCGGTTAAAACTAAGCAATCAGATAACCGGACACTTTCAATCAAACCCCAAAATACCAAGTTAAGTTTAAATGGCAAATTCCTGCAGCCAAACGACAACCCAAAATATCTGGGAGTCACATTTGATCGGCGCATGACATGGAAAAGTCAGATCGAAAGAAACCGAATGAGAGCCAGAGAAAGAATGGCAATCATGAGGAAACTTGCTGGCACAAGCTGGGGAGCAGACGAAAGCATACTAAAGAAACTGTACACTGGAAGAGTGAGATCAGTTCTCGAGTATGGCATTGCGGCATGGACAACAGCAGCAAAGGCGAACTTCGATAAAGTTAGCAAACTTCAAAACCAAGCCATGAGAGTTATAACAGGAGGCATGAAGTCAACGCCAATTGTAGAACTTGAAAAGATTACAAAAGTGCAATCCATGACCGATAGAAGAGACTGCAGAGCTCAGCTGCAGTCAGAGAAACTCCGAAGACTGACCGACCATCCAATGCACCAGAGACTAAACAATTTGGGAAATGGGAAACTAAAGCGGAGAAACTTTGCAGAAATAGCCAAAGCAAAGATGCACGAAGATCCCATAAACGCACTAACAACACCAAAACCCATCACTACTGTACGAAAGCCTACCCGGAGGCAGGATATATTTCCAGAGGTGGTAGAAAATATACCAGGTATTGGAAACAAAAACGGCCAGACTGAAAAAAAAGGAGAGATACTACTCTTAGCTTTATATCAGAAAACTACCCAAGCATGGACTGGACCCATGCATACACCGACGGTTCTGTAACAAACACTACACAGAACGGAGGGGCAGGAGCTATCCTGAACCTACCAAATGGCAGAAAAATAACACTGTCATTCGCTTCTGGTAAGTACACAAGCAATTTCAGAGCGGAGGCAGAGGCACTGAGGGCGGCAGTGGAAGAAATGGTGACACATAAAGAAAATGAAAGCCATATAGTCCTGCTTACAGATGCTCTCGCCGTAGTCACAGCGCTACAAAGCCAGAAAAACACTGAGCTTAATGACTTAAGAGCAGCACTCTGCAAACTGTGCCAGCAGTCCTCACCAAAAAGGGTAGTGGTACAGTGGGTCCCATCACACTGCAACATCCAAGGCAACGAGGAGGCAGACAGTCTGGCAAAAGAAGGCGCAAGACTACCACAAACAGATACTAGTATGACGTACGAAGAGTAAAAACGGCTTATCAAAGCCAGATACATGACCAAATGGGATACCCAACATACTGGTTACACCAAAAACGATGCCTATTACCAGTTGAACCGAAGAGAGCAGGTCGTTGTCTTCAGACTTCGCACTGGCCACAATAGACTGAGGTACCACCTATTCAACAAATTGAAGATAGGTGGTACCGACGAATGCCCGTGCGGTACTGGTAAAATGACCGCCAAACATCTGCTGCAGAACTGCCCGACATACGAGGATCAGAGAGAGCAGATGTGGCCATCACCAGTGGAACTGCAAGACAAGCTCTATGGCAGTGGCGACAGCCTCAGGATGACCGCCGCTTTTTTCGAAAAAATAATGGTTACTGTCTGACTGCGTACGAAGAAGAAGAAGAAGAAGAAGAAGAAGATAACCGGACAGAACTAAGCAATCAAACGCCAGGACAAAACTAAGCAATCAAACCAACGGACAGAACTAAGCAAACAAACACCAGGACACAACTAAGCAATCAAACCACCGGACAGAACTAAGCAAACAAACGCCAGGACAAAACTAAGCAAAAATAACGCCAGGACAAAACTGAGCAAAAAAAACTCCAGGACAAAATTAAGCAATCAAACAACCGGACAGAACCAAGCAATCAAACTCAAAAATAAAACTAAGCAATCAAACAACCGGACAGAACTAGGCAATCAAACGCCAGAACAAAACTAAGCAATCATACAATTAGACAAAACTAAGGAGTCAAAGCCCTGGACAAAAATGCGTAATAAGACGACAGTACAAAACTATGCAAACAAACCACTGGACAAAACGAAGTAAAAATACCCCCGCACAAAACTTCGCAAAGAAACCACCGGTTAAATGTAAGCAATCAAACAACCGGACAGAACTAAGCAATCATTTCACCGGACGCAACTAAGCAATAAAATGCCAGAACAAAACTAAGCAATCAAACCCCCGGACAGAACTAAGCAACCAAACCCCCGGACAGAACTAAGCAATCCAACCCCCGGACAGAACTAAGCAATCAAATCACCGGACAGAACTAAGCAATCAAATCCCCGGACAGAACTAAGCAATCAAACGCCAGGACAAAACTAAGCAATCAAACCAACGGACAGAACTAAGCAAACAAACACCAGGACACAACTAAGCAATCAAACCACCGGACAGAACTAAGCAAACAAACGCCAGGACAAAAATAAGCAAAAAAACGCCAGGACAAAACTAAGCAAAAAAGACGCCAGGACAAAACTTAGCAAACAAACAACCGGACAGAACCAAGCAATCAAACTCAAGAATAAAACTAAGCAATCAAACAACCGGACAGAACTAAGCAATCAGACGCCAGGACAAAACTAGGTAATCAAACAACCGGACAAAACTAAGGAGTCAAAGCACTGGACAAAAATGCGTAATAAAACGACAGTACAAAACTAAGCAAACAAACCACTGGACAAAACTAAGTAAAAATACCCCCGCACAAAACTTCGCAAAGAAACCACCGGTTAAAACTAAGTAATCAAACTACCGGTCAAAACTAAGGAAACAAACCACCGGATAGAACTAAGCAAACAAACTACCGGACAGAACTAAGTAAAAATATCCCTGCATAAAACGTTGCAAAGAAACCACCGGTTAAAACTAAGCAATCAGATAACCGGACACTTTCAATCAAACCCCAAAATACCAAGTTAAGTTTAAATGGCAAATTCCTGCAGCCAAACGACAACCCAAAATATCTGGGAGTCACATTTGATCGGCGCATGAAATGGAAAAGTCAGATCGAAAGAAACCGAATGAGAGCCAGAGAAAGAATGGCAATCATGAGGAAACTTGCTGGCACAAGCTGGGGAGCAGACGAAAGCATACTAAAGAAACTGTACACTGGAAGAGTGAGATCAGTTCTCGAGTATGGCATTGCGGCATGGACAACAGCAGCAAAGGCGAACTTCGATAAAGTTAGCAAACTTCAAAACCAAGCCATGAGAGTTATAACAGGAGGCATGAAGTCAACGCCAATTGTAGAACTTGAAAAGATTACAAAAGTGCAATCCATGACCGATAGAAGAGACTGCAGAGCTCAGCTGCAGTCAGAGAAACTCCGAAGACTGACCGACCATCCAATGCACCAGAGACTAAACAATTTGGGAAATGGGAAACTAAAGCGGAGAAACTTTGCAGAAATAGCCAAAGCAAAGATGCACGAAGATCCCATTAACGCACTAACAACACCAAAACCCATCACTACTGTACGAAAGCCTACCCGGAGGCAGGATATATTTCCAGAGGTGGTAGAAAATATACCAGGTATTGGAAACAAAAACGGCCAGACTGAAAAAGAAAGGAGAGATACTACTCTTAGCTTTATATCAGAAAACTACCCAAGCATGGACTGGACCCATGCATACACCGACGGTTCTGTAACAAACACTACACAGAACGGAGGGGCAGGAGCTATCCTGAACCTACCAAATGGCAGAAAAATAACACTGTCATTCGCTTCTGGTAAGTACACAAGCAATTTCAGAGCGGAGGCAGAGGCACTGAGGGCGGCAGTGGAAGAAATGGTGACACATAAAGAAAATGAAAGCCATATAGTCCTGCTTACAGATGCTCTCGCCGTAGTCACAGCGCTACAAAGCCAGAAAAACACTGAGCTTAATGACTTAAGAGCAGCACTCTGCAAACTGTGCCAGCAGTCCTCACCAAAAAGGGTAGTGGTACAGTGGGACCCATCACACTGCAACATCCAAGGCAACGAGGAGGCAGACAGTCTGGCAAAAGAAGGCGCAAGACTACCACAAACAGATACTAGTATGACGTACGAAGAGTAAAAACGGCTTATCAAAGCCAGATACATGACCAAATGGGATACCCAACATACTGGTTACACCAAAAACGATGCCTATTACCAGTTGAACCGAAGAGAGCAGGTCGTTGTCTTCAGACTTCGCACTGGCCACAATAGACTGAGGTACCACCTATTCAACAAATTGAAGATAGGTGGTACCGACGAATGCCCGTGCGGTACTGGTAAAATGACCGCCAAACATCTGCTGCAGAACTGCCCGACATACGAGGATCAGAGAGAGCAGATGTGGCCATCACCAGTGGAACTGCAAGACAAGCTCTATGGCAGTGGCGACAGCCTCAGGATGACCGCCGCTTTTTTCGAAAAAATAATGGTTACTGTCTGACTGCGTACGAAGAAGAAGAAGAAGAAGAAGAAGAAGAAGATAACCGGACAGAACTAAGCAATCAAACGCCAGGACAAAACTAAGCAATCAAACCAACGGACAGAACTAAGCAAACAAACACCAGGACACAACTAAGCAATCAAACCACCGGACAGAACTAAGCAAACAAACGCCAGGACAAAACTAAGCAAAAAAAACGCCAGGACAAAACTGAGCAAAAAAAACTCCAGGACAAAATTAAGCAAATCAAACAACCGGACAGAACCAAGCAATCAAACTCAAAGATAAAACTAAGCAATCAAACAACCGGACAGAACTAAGCAATCAAACGCCAGAACAAAACTAAGCAATCATACAATTAGACAAAACTAAGGAGTCAAAGCCCTGGACAAAAATGCGTAATAAGACGACAGTACAAAACTATGCAAACAAACCACTGGACAAAACTAAGTAAAAATACCCCCGCACAAAACTTCGCAAAGAAACCACCGGTTAAAAGTAAGCAATCAAACAACCGGACAGAACTAAGCAATCATTTCACCGGACGCAACTAAGCAATAAAATGCCAGGACAAAACTAAGCAATCAAACCCCCGGACAGTACTAAGCAATCAAACGCCAGAACAAAACTAAGCAATCAAACCCCCGGACAGAACTAAGCAACCAAACCCCCGGACAGAACTAAGCAATCAAACCCCCGGACAGAACTAAGCAATCAAACCACCGGACAGAACTAAGCAATCAAATCCCCGGACAGAACTAAGCAATCAAACGCCATAACAAAACTAAGCAATCAAACCACAGGTTAAAACTAAGCAATCAAACCCCCGGACAGAACTAAGCAATCAAATCTCTGGACAGAACTAAGCAATCTAATCCCCGGACAGAACTAAGCAATCAAACCCCGGACAGAACTAAGCAATCAAACCCCCGGACAGAACTAAGCAATCAAACCACAGGTTAAAACTAAGCAATCAAACCCCCGGATAGAACTAAGCAATCAAACCACAGGTTAAAACTAAGCAATCAAACCCCCGGACAGAACTAAGCAATCAAACCTCCGGACAGAAATAAGCAATCAAACGCCAGAACAAAACTAAGCAATAAAACCCCCGGACAGAACTAAGCAATCAAACTCCAGAACAAAACTAAGCAATCAAACTCCAGAACAAAACTAAGCAATTAAACTCCAAGACCAATCTAATGTTCGACCATCAAACATGATGAAGTCCACACTCTTTGTTCAGTGGTGTGGACAGTTTTTTCTCTTGCTGTGTCCGCTGAAATGGATGACTTTGGTGATATTGATTAAAGTGAGAAAGTAACTGCGCCTTTTGTCAACCTCACTCTGATCCTTAGCTACCTTTGGCGAGTGGCAACATTTTATCGAGACTACTGGAGATGCAGATTTTCCCTTAGGGTTTACTCTTAAAGCTTGTCCCGTGAACAGGTATCACTCAAGGCAACGCAGGGGGATGACAAATATACCGTTGTGTGTCGTGCCATTCGGTAATCGCAAGAGGTCGCAGTGACATCACTCAGCGTATGAGTTTTGTGTTGTAGTACATTATAGTCGTGTTTATATTTCATAGTCACACCAAAATCGACACTGTGTGCATGACCAATCTAATGAATGATTGACGAAATTACAAAACATCGAGTCGGGCATTGTACTCTTCACATCAGATCCGATCTATTCTCTGGGTTACAGTTCACTTTCAACAAAATTGCCATTGCATTTTTGTGTTTAGTTCTCTATTCTAATGTACTTGTGTATAGTATATGATTTTGGTTGTTCTCAACACGTGACAATCGGATAGTGTTAACCACAACCTCACAAATAACAGCAGTGAATCGCAATCTCCTCCATATAATACAACATTAAACTCTTCCATCTATTGCCCACTTAAATAACAGCATTAAACACCTCCATATATTGCCCTCCTACATAACAGCATTAAACTTCTCCATCTATTGCCCTCCTACACAACACCATTAAACTCCCCATCTATTGCCCTCCTACACAACAACATTAAACTTCTCCATCTATTGCCCTCCTACATAACAACATTAAACTCATCCACGTCTCCCACATATACAACGACATTACTATCAATCCCTTATATACAACACTAAAATACTACCTCTCTCGCCTCCTACAACATGAAAGTGGACTGCCTTCTCGCACACCATCTAAACGCAAACAGCAAACATACACCACTTACCTATGATGGTCGCAAATCACCTTCCCGATGAAGATCTTTTTCAGACAAGGTTTAAATCATCCATTCGCTTACCTGCAACACAACATAAAAATACTGTTTAGCAAACACTTCTCTAAAGTTCAAAAGTCATTACCAGGTGCAAACATTGTTTCTCGACTCAGTTTCAGTGTCTACATTTAGCGTGTTTTCCTGTTGGACACTTATTCTTGGCTCTGTCAAAACGATTGTATTGGCACAGTGCATGCATCAGTTTCCGCTGTCTTGGAATCTAACGGCACCCAGACACCTCAAAGACATGCAGGGTTAATGTCAAACAGGTGTGGGAAAATATTATGGAGACTTTAGAGGGTTCTTTGTTATTTTCAGGAAATGATATTACATTCATTATTGAAAACAATGCCGTTAAAGATGAAGTAGAGACATTAATTGTACTAGGTTTGTCTGTGTGTAGGGTGTTGTGAACAGTTTCATTTCTCTCAGCATTGTTTCCCTAACTGTATATCAGGTATCTATTTCAAGATGGGTAGACGTGAACTTATCAAGACCAGCGTTTTGCTTTTTGTTGCAGTAGAGAAGCACTCAAACCACTCCACCATTCAGATGCACATGTACACTTAAATAATACGAATATGAGAAAATAGTATTTCCCACGTGGTAAGCATTGACTCCCAGCTTTTATTAGTTAACATCTGGCGGCCAATAAAAAAGTAGCCTTTCGTCAGTTTGTCTAATTCCCAGGAAGATCATGCATATCTAGTCCCACTGTTCCGCCCAACTTGCTGACTGACGGCCTATCACACGATCAATTTATTTATTTTGACCTCAAAGGTCATACTAGGACGTTGCTGTCATCGTTGTCCAGGGAGTCCAGGGAGCCGACATTGATATCATGGTGGCAGTTTCATTCAGGGGGCAGGTTCACATCTGATTATCATCGACGGAGTGAGAGAAGGAGTGGACAGCAACGAGTAATAGAATGGATTTATTCTTTCAGCGCGGCAGTAGTGGATAATGTTTTATGGGCTACATGGTGGTTAGCATGACATGCAGTACAATGTTATTCTGTTCTAGTAAATTATTTATCGCATTAATATTAATAATAATATAAATAACAATTACTATTGATAATAATACGTATCAGTTCAGGTCAGGTGCCATCTCCGCATCGAAGGTCGGATGCAATGGATCTCCAGTGTACTCTATCACTTGCTGTAATTGTGCAATCTGAGAGGTTTTTTCCAGTCCATGTCCTGATGTTACCCACCAATTTAAAGCGTTGTCTGTCTCTTGAACGACTCTCTTCCACCCTACCGTCCAGTGTGGTCTTCATCAAGGAGGTATGTCTTGTTATGTGATCAACATAACATAGCTGTCTAACCCTGATTTCGGTCTTTAATTCTCTTTTCACCCCCAACTTTTCCAATACCTCCAAATTTGTTTTCTTCTCTTTCCAAGAAATGCGACCCAATTTTCTATATACCCACATTTCGAAGGCTTCAATACTATTTTCGAACTTGTTATTCATTGTCCATGTTTATGTGCCATAAAGTAGTGACGAGTATACATAACATCTGACAATTATAATTTTCAAATTCTGATTTATCAGTTTGGATGTCAGTATGTGTCGCATGTTGTCGAATACCATCTTGGACATATCTATTCTCTTTTTGATTTCTTTTTCACAGCTTCCGTTATTATATGACGTAGATAATTAGTACAATTGTACAATAAATTATGTGTACAATATGCCGGTTTGGGCACAGTCAGGTCTATACTTTGCCGAGTTGGTCATTCTCAGTTCTAAGCAATGTCGAGTTGGTCACTCTCAGCTCTATTCATTGCCGAGTTAGTCACACTCAGCCCTATACAATGTGGAGTTGGGCACACTCAGCCCTATGCAATGCCCAGATGGGCACACTCAGCTCTATAGTTTGCCGAGTTAGTCACAGTCAGCTCTATACAATGTGGAGTTGGCCACAGTCAGCTCTATACAATGTGGAGTTGGGCACATTCAACTCTATACAATGAGGAGTTGGATACAGTCAACTCTATACAATGTGGAGTTGGACACATTCAACTCTACACAATGTGGAGTTGGACACAATCAGCTCTATACAATGTGGAGTTGGACACAGTCAACTCTATACAATGTGGAGCTGGACACAGTCAACTCTAAACAATGTGGAGTTTGGAACCCACAGGACAGTGAAATGCTGAATTTTTTGCATTCGGCCCAGTACATTGCCCAGCTGGTATCTAAACCCTGGTTGGCTACCCCCTCTACCAACCCACATGCCTTCCAGACAGTCTTGTATCCGTCAGCTCCACCTTGTATCAGTTTTAAAAAAATACACAGGGCACGCTTGATCGGCGCAGCGCTGAGTCGGGTATCCTCAGTACAGAGCACCACTGAGTTTGATAGACCTGGTATAGAACAACACTGAGTTTGACAGACCTGATATAGAACAACACTGAGTTTGATAGACTTGGTATAGAACAACACTGCGTTGGATAGACTTGCATAAAACATCGCTGAGTTGACTACACTCACATTTCAGACACGCTGATTAAAATTCACTCGCAAACATTTAAAGCCAGTCTTCTAACTTCTATTGTTCATTTATTGAACGTGCTCTTTGAGAATTGTTCTTACTTACTTGATTACTGGTGACTAGCTAATGAATATTTTAATAAATGGCATGAGAAATGATATTCGCCAAGTGCAACAATGGAGTCAGAGCCGTTCTTTTCTTTATCTTGTGACATATAGTTTCAACAATGGCCTATGCACCGAGAAGTGCCAGGGGCTTTGATTGACAGTTTCAACATCATGGGGTGGACAGCCCCGTGTTCACTAGGACATTAGTGAAACATGGCAAAGACGAACGCAAAAATTGAAAGCACTCTCGCTCACATAACAAAACTGACTTTGGTGTGGTTGAAATGTCTAAGAACTTTACATTTTATAGATCGATGTAAGCAATCCAGGACAAGTAAATGTTGTTGTGGTTGTTGTTGTTGAAAGCTACTCGTGCTGAGTATAGTTTACTCTGACGACATATCTTAAAGAGCGAAATACGATGGCTCATCTTACATCCGAAGTGTTATTAAGAAAGTGGACCTGCGTCATCCAGGCTGTAGTGTAATGTGAGGCACCTCAGTAACCTCACCACTACAAGGGATATAGTGTTGATTCCTACCTCATAGGCCAGACTGATGTGACATCCTGTTTTCAGGAGATTAAATGACAACGTGAGGTGTGGCTTTGATCAATATACTCTACCTGATCTTGATTACTCTTTGCTCCCACCTTGATAAGTATGTTTCACATAACTTTGGCTACTCTTCGCTCCCACATTGATAAGTATGTTTCACATAACCTTGGCTACTCTTCGCTCCCACCTTGATAAGTATGTTTCACATAACCCCCCTGGCTACTCTTCGCTCCCACCTTGATCAGTATGTTTAACATAACCCTGGCTACTCTTCGCTCCAACCTTGATAAGTATGTTTCACATAACCTTGGCTACTCTTCGCTCCCACCTTCATAAGTATGTTTCACATAACCTTGGTTACTCTTTGCTCCCACCTTGATAAGTATGTTTCACATAACCCCCCTGGCTACTCTTCGCTCCCACCTTGATAAGTATGTTTCACATAATCCCTTGGCTACTCTTTGCTCCCACCTTGATAAGTATGTTTCACATAACCCCCATGGCTACTCTTTGCTCCCACCTTGATAAGTATGTTTCACATAACCCTGGCTACTCTTTGCTCCCACCTTGATAAGTATGTTTCACATAACCCTGGTTGCTTTTCGCTCCCACCTTGATAAGTATGTTTCACATAACCCTGGCTACTCTTTGCTCCCACCTTGATAAGTATGTTTCACATAACCCTGGCTACTTTTCGCTGTCACCTTGATATGTATGTTTCACCTGACCCTGATTACGCTTTGTTCTCATCTTGTTCAGTATGTTTCACTTTCACTGATTACTCTTTGCTCCCACCTAGATAGTATGTTTCAGCTAAATTTGATTACACTTCATTCACAAGACAAATAAATTTAAAAAATCTAGACAAGGACAGACACTGGCGACAATAACTATTTAAATTAGGTTTTTATGGACAAGTGGTTTGATTGACCCGAAGTAGCACAAGATCCGAACCACCTTTATTGTGTAGCAAAATCTCCGAGATCCGGTTGTCTTTAAATCAGCGTGAGAGGAAAGTTCAAGTACAGTGTGCTAGATTTATGACACGAATGTGGATTTCAGTTTGTTTGATCCCAAGATCTCTCATCACTTGCGAGACCAGAAACAATAGATTATATATGCATCAATTAAAAATTGTAAAATACAAGTCTAATGAAGAATGTGGTCAAAAGGTATGTATGAACGGGTGGGGCCCGGGGGAGGGTAAGGGATGGAAAATATTTAACACACATCTCCATTAACATCTTTAAGGGTCTGTTTTACAGGTAAACCCCGCATTAAAGCGATGGTGTACTGTGTGCGCTGTTCATATTTACACCGCCGGCATTTTCAGCACAAATATCTGAACATGGAAGCTGTATGAAATCAGCCGGTTTTTAAAAACTAATTACTTTGCTTCGGTTATTGATTTGTTGAATTACTTATAGAGTTCTCCAATGTTGTTTAGCTCAGTCTTTTGGCGGTTTCTGTGCTAGTTTGGTTCTGTTGGGTCAAGACAAAGACCTTCAGTTGGTTGTTACGTCAGCTACAGTTTGTTAATGTTGTTTTATCGATACAGCCATATAAGGTAATATCTGTGATCACACCAGGACACAAGTTCATAAGGTAATCGCTCAGGGGCCGTACCCGCACAATAAAGTAATATAATAATGGCTCGCTGGGGAAGGTTTTGTCCAGGTGTGGTCACTGAGCCATTATCTATACACGTTTTTGTTCTGGTGAGGTCACTGAGCCATTATTTATACACGTTTTTGTCCTGGTGTGGTCACTGAGCCATTACCTAATATGTTTTTGTTTTGTGCTGTTACTGTCCATTGTCTTTATATCGTTTTTTTTGTATCGAATATTAACCCGCATTACTGCTTCAGCATCGATTTTTGTGTTCAAGGCATTTAGTAAAACTATACATAAACCATTCGTGTCTTTACAATTATCATAGCTCTTCTGTTTCACCTTCTTCTGACCATTAACTAAACCGAGTTTCTAGGTAAATCGACTTAGAATCTAATTAAACCTACAGTCTCTAGGTAAATCGACTTAGATTCTAGTTAAAACTACAATCTCTAGGTAAATCGACTTAGATTCTAATTAAAACTAGTCTCTAGGTAAATCGACTTAAATTATAATTAAAACTACAGTATCTAGGTAAATCGACTTAGTTTGTAATTAAACTCACAGTCTGTAAACCCACCCAGTTCTAATGAAACGGACTCATAATGTAATTAAACTGACTCAGCCTCTAATTAAACCGACACAGCATTTAATTAAACCGACTAAGCCTCTAATTAAACAGACATATCCTCTAATTAAACCGACTCAGCCTTTAATTAAACCGACTTAGCCTCTAATAAAACCGACATATCCTCTAATTAAACTGACTCAGCCTCTAATTAAACCGACATATCCTCTAATTAAACCGACTCAGCCTCTAATTAAACCGACTCAGCCTCTAATTAAACTGACTCAGCCTCTAATTAAACAGACTGAGCCTCTAATTAAACCGACACAGCCTCTAATTAAACCGACATTTCCTCTAATTAAACCGACTCAGTCTATAATTAAACCGACTCAGCCTCTAATTAAACAGACTCAGCCTCTAATTAAACCGACAGCCTCTAATTAAACCGGATCAGTCTCTAATTAAACCGACTCAGCCTCTTATTAAACCGACACAGCCTCTAATTAAACCGACATATCCTCTTATTAAACCGACACAGCCTCTAATTAAACCGACATATCCTCTAATTAAACCGACAGCCTCTAATTAAACCGACTCAGTCTCTAATTAAACCGACTCAGCCTCTAATTAAACCGACTCAGCCTCTAATTAAACCGACTCAGTCTCTAATTAAACCGACATATCGTCTAATTAAACTGACTCAGCCTCTAATTAAACCGACATATCCTCTAATTAAACCGACTCAGCCTCTAATTAAACCGACTCAGCCTCTAATTAAACTGACTCAGCCTCTAATTAAACCGACTCAGCCTCAAATTAAACCGACAGCCTCTAATTAAACCGACTCAGTCTCTAATTAAACCGACTCAGCCTCAAATTAAACCGACAGCCTCTAATTAAACCGACTCAGCTTCTAATTAAACCGACTCAGTCTCAAATGAAACCGACAGCCTCTAATTAAACCGACTCAGTCTCTAATTAAACCGACTCAGCCTCTAATTAAACAGACTCAGCCTCTAATTAAACAGACTCAGCTTCTAATTAAACCGACACAGCCTCTAATTAAACCGACATTTCCTCTAATTAAACCGACTCAGTCTCTAATTAAACCGACTCAGCCTCTAATTAAACAGACTCAGCCTCTAATTAAACAGACAGCCTCTAATTAAACCGGATCAGTCTCTAATTAAACCGACTCAGCCTCTAATTAAACCGACATATCCTCTAATTAAACCGACACAGCCTCTAATTAAACCGACTCAGCCTCTAATTAAACCGACACAGCCTCTAATTAAACCGACATATCCTCTAATTAAACCGACATATCCTCTAATTAAACCTACTTAGCCTCTTATTAAACCGACACAGCCTCTAATTAAACCGACATATCCTCTAATTAAACCGACGCAGCCTCTAATTAAACCGACGCAGCCTCTAATTAAACCGACATATCCTCTAATTAAACCGAGACAGCCTCTAAATAAAAGTGAAAGTTTGCAATCAGTTCCAGGAACACAAATGTTGTGGCAGTGCATTGTTTAGGCCGGTTCTGAAAGGTAAAGTTTTGCTTACGTTTTAACGCAGTTAAGAATCTGTAAGCATCGTTGAATATGGAATACTTTTTCACTGAAACAATAGAGAAAAAAGGAAGAAAGAAAGAAAAGCAAATGAGAACAAATAAACAAATAAAGATGAACAGAAATAAAGAGAGAATTCTAGGAAAATAGAAACAAAGGCAAGAACACAATCCATAAATACCGTAAGACAGCAGGATAGATGAAGAGAAAGACAATAAATAAATAAAGAAAGATTATCATCACGACTGCTATAAAAGTAATATTTAAAAACATGATAAAGTCAATCTGCAAAAATATTAAAAAGAACAAAACAGGAATACAAGACAAGTGTAGATAGAATAACAAGAGTATAGGCCCAATCCCTTGCCATAATCAATGACATCCACTTGCTTAACACATTGAATGAAGGGCGTGCAATGTATTACAACTGAATCCATATCTATATATTGATTGTTCTGATAACTAAATCAAATAAAAATAAATGTCTTTAAAACGGTTGCGCTGTTTCTTTTTATAGCAATTAAATACGATATTTAAACTGGCAAAGTATATCTCTCAATTATACTTTTTAGTAGAACATCACCCCTCACGTGACTGACAGATTAGTCACTAAAAGAAAAGAAAGCTGCAGAAATAAACAAAGTTGACGATTTCAAACAATCACGTGACACAGGAAAAGGTACATCACGCGACGTGGGTGAGCCTCACGTGAGAGATTGACCTCGGCGGTATTCCAGGTGAACTGAAATAGAAACCTGTAGAAGAGTGTGATGCAGACAGTGAACGCCCTCAGGTGGAGTTCCATTCAATTTAACCTTTTTATTGCAAACTTATATGCAGCACCTGCACGGCTACAAAAATCACTGCGTCTTTCTTTTCTTTCCCACTTATCACAAAATTTACCGTCTCATTTGATTGTAACTGTCGACAAAAGATTTATTTGTGCACTGCGCTATATATTCATTACATTTTTTCTTATATATATATATTTAAATATATATATTATATATATATATATATATATATATATATATATATATATATATATATATATATATATATATATATATATATATATATATATCCCGCAAGATTCAAGCGACCGCTGATCTCAAGGGAGGTGGGTCCACCAGAGTGTTTGCATCCCTAGTTGCCTCCAGACATCTTGACTTATTTCTTGTCACTGGTCCAAGGTAGCACGGGACAAGAGATAATCTATTGATAGGTCAGGTCAGGTTAGGTCAGGTCATCCCGTAACCGGTGAGGTCGTTGGGGCACACATAAAGACATCCTCACAACTCCACGCCACCCCTCTCTGTCAGAAGCCGCTGCCTGTGACTCTTCTGGTCAAAGACTGGTCCATTCTTTTATGTTGTCTTCCCATCTCTTTTTGGGCCGGCCTCTTAGTCGTCGTCCTTCTCGTGGAGGATTGTGTTTGCAAGACCATTTGATCTCGATATGTGACCGTACCAAGTGAGTTTCCTTCTTTTGACAGTTGCCAAGAGGTCTTCGAAAGACCCTATTGCCGTCGTAATTCTATTTCGGATTTCCTCGTTTGTAACTCGATCTTTGTACGTGACGTTTAAAAGTCTTCGGAAACATCTCATCTCCAAGGCATGTATCCTTCGTTAAAGGTCAGCTGTAAATGTCCATGTCTCACACGCATAGAGAAATATTGACAGGACCAGCGTATTGATAATCATCGGCTAATGAGTGTATGTCTGCCACCCAGAATGTGTGGCAGGGGAAACGGTGGCCTGAGTTATTTGACCGACCTGTTTCGATCGGTTCAGACACATCGAGAAGTGAGACCATTCGATAGGAGCAATGCCAGATACATGACCAAATGGGAAACCGAACATACTGGTTACACCAAAAACGATGCCTATTACCAGTTGAACCGAAGAGAGCAGGTCGTTGTCTTCAGACTTCGCACTGGCCACAACAGACTGAGGTACCACCTATTCAACAAATTGAAGATAGGGTGTACCGACGAATGCCCGTGCGGTACTGGTAAAATGACCACTGAACATCTGCTGCAGAACTGCCCGACATACGAGGATCAGAGAGAGCAGATGTGGCCATTGCCAGTGGAACTGCAAGACAAGCTCTATGGTAGTGGCGAGAGTCTCAGGATGACCGCCGCTTTTTTCGAAAAAATAATGGTTACTGTCTGACTGTGTACGCAGAAGAAGAAGAAGAAGATAGGAGCAGTGATGATGAATGGTCAGTGGCTGTGGGTGAAATAATCGCACTTTTGGACATCGGTCAAGGTTCAGTACACCACGTGATCTATGTTGTCCTTCAGTTCCAGAATAGGTGTTCAAATGCATCTGGCACCAGAACTGAAGGACCAGAGGCGACCATGAGACCTTGTTCCGAGAGGAACTCGTGCACTTTGTAGGCGCTGGGAGACTTGTATCGAATGCAATGAAGAGTAGGTCGAAAAATAATGCAATTGTGTACAACGTGTTTCCAACATATGTTGAAAGAAGTTAAGTTTACAGTTTTCATTTGAAGAACCATCATCGGTTGTGTGTGTGGGTGTGTATGTGTGTGTGTGTGTGCGTGCGTGCGTGTGTGTGTGTGTGTGTGTGTGTGTGTGAGAGTGTGTGTGAGAGTGTGTGTGTGTGTGTGTGTGTGTGCTCTCTCTCTGTGGTCGAGATGTAAAGCATCTCAAAGCTATGAAGGAAACGGTTTGGGTTCGAGTCCCACGTGTTTCAAGCGACCACTGGTATTAAAGAAGGTGGAACTAGAGTGCCTGCATCATAAATTATCTCTAGTCATCTTGACCTATGTCTTGCCACTGGCCCAAGGTAGTTCGGGGACCACAGAGCGAGGTTGATGACCAGCGCAGCTACTTCCTCACTATAATCCAAATACAGCGCAAGTTACTTCATCAAAACAATAACCGTCTGATGGTGTCGCCACAATCACTTTCGATGGACAACTAACTGTTATATGTGTGCTGCATGCACATACTAGTATATACACATACGCACATATAATTATCATCGTGTAACGTGGGCCTGCTTTGGTTCGTTCGCTCAATACTAAAGTATATATTAAACGAACTCTGAACGGATTCTAATTGCTAGCATTTATAACCCTGATGGAACTCTAAGACATGAAGTCGTGCTCCTAGATTGAATACCATATTTGTTCCCTGCACGATTACATGTTTCTTTTGCTATTGACGGACCCGGAAGTAAGATTTCTATATACTTTTAAATGGTATTATGGTCTGGTCTCCTATTAGCTGGCTTTTGATGACGTTTTGTCCCTCCAATGCAGGTGGCACACATACACAGTCTTCATTTAGTACATTGCTGTGAACACTTGGATATTATGATAATGTGATTGTGATTAACTTTGTTCCTTTCTGGAATGACCAGTACAAGTGGTCAACTTCAAAGTGGGGACAGGGGATTGATAGACGAGTCACCTGTACAAAAAAGAAAGGACTGTGACAAGTGAAACGTACCCATGTTGAGAGACGTATTACACATACTTACAAATATAACGCTGATACAATACGTGAAAGAAGAATGTTGGCCTTGTCAGACAGATGAGAGACGAATATGTTCGGAGATCAAACAGTCTTACAAACAAATGTGGCCTCTGTAAGAGAAACTACGAGGATGGACGACTACAAAGAAAAATCATTTCTGTAATTATATTCAGTAGTCGTATTTGTCTGTGTTTATTTAGACTAAATTGTCCGGTGTTCTTAATTCAGTTTAAGTAATCTAGTGTTACGTTATTGCTTTGATATTTTTGATCATGTGAGGTGATTATTTACTAGTGTGTACAATCAGCACTGTACAGGAACAAACAGTGCACATCCTTTACCATTTTCTTCAGGAACCTGAGCACCTATAGTCTACCTTGGTGGCAGATAATAAATAGGGCAGAATAATGTGATAATGATACAACAATACACCTCAGAAATGTACGTTCATGTCTTAACGGAGTCCGAAGGATAAGCAAGAATACTTACAGTCTAACTATTACGCTGTAACCCACCTGGCAAGTCGTAAGTGGTGGCTAACAAAGATCAAGCATGGAGCTGGCTACCCCGCGATGCTTGAATTCTAGGTCCCACACAATCAGATAGGACCTATACACCCCATGGCATACAAAGAACGACCAAGTCAGCTAGTCAGTTTTCAGTTCTCAGGTACATATTGGAATCATGAACTGCAGAAAGCTAAGGATGGAGTCTCAAACGCTAGGAATACGGCATAGAGAGAGCAGTCTATTGAAGCTAATATCTCCCTCAAGGCCATCACTGCGAGATACAAAAGAAAACTGAACCAAATAACAGAAGACAGTTGGGAAAAAAACCCAGAAAGCCTCAATCTAGATAAATAATGGAACAAACTATGGAAATTAGTCAGAGCTATGAATAACGAAATACCATCAAATAACAAATTACCATCAAGCAGGGCGACAAGATGCATACTGAAAAAAAGCAGCAAACGATTTTATAGAACATTATGCCAGAGCAAACCACATTGATGTCCCTACAGACAGGCATACAGACTTAAGTGAAGAACAAAAGAGCCACGACAACATCAAGATTGCACCAGAGGAGCACATGATGGCAAAACTAACCATGAATGAAATAAATGAGGCCATGACAATTTTAAAGAAAAAGAAATCGCCCGGAAAAGATGGAGCAACAAATGAAATGCTGATGGGGTGTGCAAAACAGCAAAGAGGAAGTTACTGTCAAACCTGAAACAAAGCTGGAACAGGGGAATTGTACCGCTCTTATGGAAAGATGCTGTACTTAAACCAGTACCAAAGAAAGAAAAAGATAGAACAGATCCAAATGTATACAGGCCTATCAGTCTACTGAGCTGTGTAGGTAAACTGATAGAGCGTATGATAAACACCAGACTAATATGGCACCTGGAAGAAAAACACATATTAATTCCACAGCAAGCAGGATTTAGACAACACAGATCTACTGAGGACCAGATCACTCTCACAGCACAGGAAATAGAGGATGCTTACCACGAGATAAAGCATACAGTAGCGGTTTGGGTGGATCTAGAGAAGGCATTTGACAAGTTGTTTAAAGAGGGACTTAAAGTCAAGCTACGAAGAAGTGAAGTATCTGGAAAAATGTACAGATGGATCAGCCACTACCTCGAAAACAGAACAGCCAGAGTTCAAGTACAAGGGCATATGAGCTAAAAGGTGACACTGGAGCAAGGAGTACCCCAAGGAGGAGTACTGTCACCGTCACTTTTTCTGGTGTATATAAACAACACCACAGAGATATACCACGAAGAGTCCACAGCTCCATGTTTGCAGACGATGTGGCTATGTGGACCTCTGAAGAAAATCTCACGGTAGCAAACAATCGGATGCAGCAGGCCCTAACATTGCTGGAGGAGTGGGCGAAATCATGGCTGGTAAAAAAAAAAGAAGAAAAAACAACATGTACGATATTCTCCCTTTCAAATAAACCACAGAACACCAAAATAAGTCTTAATGGCAAATACCTGCGGCTAAACGACAACCCAAACTACTTGGCGTCACATTTGATCGGCGCATGACATGGAAAAGTCAGATCGAGAGAAATCGAATGAGAGCAAGACACAGAATGGCGATCTTGAGGAAACTTGCTCAAGCTGGGGAGCAGACGAAAGAATACTGAAGAAACTGTACACTGGAAGAGTGAGACCAGTTCTCGAGTATGGCATTGCGGCATTAGCAACAGCAGCAAATGCGAACTTACATAAAATTAGCAAACTTCAAAACCGATGTCATGAGAGTTCTAACAGTAGGCATGAAGTCAACGCCAATTGTAGAACTTGAAAAGATTTCAAATCTGCAATCCATGACCGACATAAGAGATAGCAGAGCCCAGCAGCAAGCAGAGAAACTAAGAAGACTGACAGAACATCCAATGCATCAGAGACTAAATAGATTTGGAAAAGGAAAACTAAAGCGGAGAAACTTTGCAGAAATAGCCAAAGCAAAGATGAACGAAGACCCTATGTACACCATAACAACACCAAAGCCCATCCCTACTGTACGCAAACCCACCTGGAAGCAGCATATCATTCCAGAGGTGGTAGAAAATATACCAGGTATTGGAAACAAGAACAGCCAGACTGAAAAATAAAAAAGAGACATAACCCTGAGGTACATAGCGAAAAACTACCCAAGCATGGACTGGACCCATGCATACACCGACGGTTCTGTGACAAACACAACACAGAATGGAAGGGGATGGGTATCCCTGAGCCCTACAAACGGTAGAAAAATAACACTGTCAGTGGCAACTGGAAAATTCTCAAGCAATTTCAGAGCGGAGGCAGAGGCATTGAAGGTTGCAGTAGAAGCAATGCTCATAGGCGAAAGCAATGAAAGCCAGATAGCCCGGTTTACAGATGCCCTGTCCGTTGTTACAGCTCTAAAAAGCCAGAAAAATACAGAACTTATGCCAGCAGTCCGCACCAAAAAGAGTAGTGGTACAGTGGGTTCCATCCCACTGTAACATTCAAGGCAACGAGGAGGCAGACAGACTGGCAAAAGATGGTGCAAGATTACCACAACCAGATTCTAGTGTGACCTACGGTGAGTCCAAATGGTTTATTAGGGCCAGATACATGGCCAAATGGGAAACAGAACATAATGGTTACACAAAAAATGATGCCTATTGCAGTTGAACAGAAGAGAGCAGGTCGTGGTATTCAGACTCCGCACAGGTCACAACAGACTGATGTACCATCTATTCAATAAACTGAAGATAGGTGGCACTGACGAATGCACCTGTGGTAAAGGGAAAATGACCGCTGAAAATATGCTGCAAAATTGCCCGACATACGAGGACCAGAGAAAGCACATGTGGCCATCACCAGTGGCAACACTAGACAAGCTGTATGGCAGTGTCGACAGCCTCAGGATGACAGCTGCTTTCTTCGAAAAAAATTCAATTTGAAGTCTCTCAGCGTACGAAGAAGAAGAAGAAGAAGAAGAAGAAGTTCTCAGGCACAACATACTGATCTGATATGTTAGTCAGGGTCAGGTACAACATACTGATCAGATATGTTAGTCAGGGTCAGGCAAAACATACTGATCAGATATGTTAGTGGGATCAAGACGCTGAGCAGCGCATGAGCTGCAGTGGTCAGCGACCCATAGCTGACTGCTAGCATCAGGGCCAGTAAACTAGAGCTGCCAAGACCCTTCGACACCTCCAAGCAATGATCCTGGATAACAGACTGCAATAGAGCAGATTGGCTAAGGAGAAGGGATTGAAGAACGAATGCTAACCCGGTCCTCAAAATATGCTTGCTGAATTCGGATGTGTTATACCGAAAGATGGAAATATCGCAGTCAAACTGTAAACGACGACACAACGCATTCCGTTCTCTGGACTACATTCTGCTACGTAAGCCCTTTCAGGGTTTGGTAGCGGGAGATTGAGAATGAACGAAGCCAAGCCAAGCCAGATATGTTAGTCAGGGTCAGGTACAACATACTGATCAGATATGTTAGTCAGGGTCAGGTAAAACATACTGATCAGATATGTTAGTCAGGGTCAGGAACAACATACTGATCATATTTGTTCGTCAGCGTCAGGCAAAGGGGGGTAGGGCAGACGTGTGTAAAGGATAGCACCTTACGGTGAGAGGCAGCCACATTCTTGATGGCCAGGATCCTATTTGGTTCCCCTGTTTCTGTCTAGCTCACGTATGGCTCCTAGAGTCTGCCAGTGTACGGCAGCGCCACCCTCCGGGCAACGGCTTTGGGTGGCAAGAGTTGAGCATAGAAGAGAACTTTTTTATCAATTCCATTTTGGCTAGAAAATGCAAATACGTTGGTCACATCAAGAGACACAACGGTCTTGAGAGAACAGTGATGGAATGTATGGTGCCAGGCAAAAGAGGAAGGGGTAGACCAAGAAGACGATGGCACCAAGATATCCAGGAATGCCTGAGTATGACAGTGGCGGAATCTGGTGTTTTGGCAAGGAAGCGAGTTTCTTTCAGACATACTGTGATGGGAGCGACGTTCTACAAAGGACATGCTCCATGATGATGATGATGGTCAGGCAAAACATACTGGCCAAGACCCTCACCTCGGCTTCCTAGTAGTCCTCCCTGGAAACGGGCTAACGATGTGATGGATCGACGCGATCCCTGTAGTAGTGAGTGACACACAGATGAAACAAAGCACAACCACATGGAGTACATCGGTCCACATTCATCAGCACGCTCGGGATGTGAGGAAAGCTACTATAACCCGCCACTTAACCTCCTTTTCAGGGCGCACACAAGAGTAACCTACTCATTATGAGCATTCGCAGACAACAACCGAAAGGACTTTCTGTTCTGGGCATGTCTGTTTTTTAGATCTCAAGAAAGCTAATATATTTATTCTGTGTTGTGTGCCTTCTGGTAGAATGTTTGTTAATGGCTTTTAATTGCAGCAATGTACACACTCATGCAATGATTCATGAAGAACGAGGTTTCTGTGCACTAAAAACATCAATTGGCGTGCATAAAAATATCCACTGCAGATTCTAGTAACATGTGTTCCCAGTAAGTATTGTGTAGACCCTGGACTTCTGCGTAGTCTGTATTTCTTCCTAAATACACTCACAATAATATTTCTCACCAAAGCTCAGGAGGAAGCAGACCCTTACATAAAATGGATGCTGAATTCGGATGCACTGGGCCGACAGCCGAAAAATAAAAGCCACAATGCAACGCACACCGCCTTGGGGATTAGAGAAATAAGGTGAACGTAAAAACAAACAAAAAACAAAAAACAAAAAAAACTGTATCTCAAAGACATACAGTTTATCGTATCTCACTGTCACATAGCTTACCATTTATCTAGCTAGCATTATTTAAGCTTACCATTTATCTAGCTAGCATTATTTAAGCTTACCATTTATCTAGCTAGCATTATTTAAGCTTACCATTTATCTAGGTAGCATTATTTAAGCTTACAATTTATCTAGGTAGCATTATTTAAGCTTACCATTTATCTAGGTAGCATTACTTAAGCTTACCATTTATCTAGGTAACATTACTTACTTTCCGTATCTAGGTAACATGTATCACCATGACACGCAGTCACATTATTCATCTATCTAAAGCCAAGAAGCATTCACTCTCCCATAACCATATCATGTGGCCCCTTATTTTAAATATACAGGTTTTAGTAGAACCCAAGGAAGCAGGTTCTTCAACAACGGTAGATTGGGAAAGTTTGGCGCATCTACTATAGGTAACGAAGCTGTTTGAGATGTATGTATGTTTCGGACACAAGCGTGTTTAGGATTCGGTTATGTGTGAATGTGAAGAACGATATTACATTGAGCTAAACGTTAAGGAAGTGTTAAAGTGAACACTGCTGTTGGGGAGGACGTGTTAGAGACTTTATTATATTAGGTCCCAGCTTTGTGTGATATGAGTTGATCTGTTCGCGTCGTTGCTGTCTTGCTTTCGAAACAGTAAGTCAAGTACCCATTTACAGCTGACTAGACTGAAGCGTGGTAGAACAGGATATCGTTACTAGGAGAAGCAAATGCCCCAACCACTACATCACTCAGACACTCAAGTCTACAGTAGAACTACAACAACCGAACACCAGCACCGTGAGAACACTAACATCAGAAGAAAGTCAGCCTCGTTGTCAGGTTTGATTGGCACGCTCTAAAATCATTTTAATAACTTATTAAAAAAATTGAACAAAGTTTATCTATAAAAATGTTTGTGTTTATGACTTTTTCCGTTCATCATCATCATCTCGCAAAACTAATAATAAACCGACCTTTTAAGAAACGTACATAATCCTGAATGTGTTACCAAAATATCAGTGCTAGTCAGTCAACTTCAATCAAATAATATTTTAAAAACAATATCAAATTTTTTAAAGTCAATATTTATGATATCTGCGGATGACCTTCACCTTGAGATCACTCATCATGCCATTCTAGAGCTGACAGATGCGGCACCATTTCCTATCTTCATGCTGGTAGAACTTGGTTCTTGATGATGGACGTGCTTATTTCTCAAAAAACATAAAAAATCAGCATTACAAAAATGTTTTGATTATTTATAGAATCTGCGGAGAGTGTCTAAGAAAGGGTGTATATTATGTGTGTGTAAGCGAGCAGGCCTTCACCTGTTCTTAATGCTTTCGTCGTCTTCTTTATTGCATTCAAATACGGTGTTAGATGTAGATAATTATAGTGGGCGTTGGTTAATTGTTGTTGTTACATTTGCCATTTTTCCAAGGACATCGTGCTTTACACTGTGTTTTGCACCTAATGGCCCAGTAGTTTTGACTACAGAAGGCATTTACTTATTGGCTTACTTCCCATAGAGGTGCGACTATTTCCAGAATCTGTACCCGTCAAGTTTGGATGCACCGCACAACACTTCATCACGGCCCCTCCCTCATCCTTTTAAATAAATTTAACAAAAAAACAAGTAAATTTGAAAGAAAAAAAAAACTACGTTTTTTTGCTACAATCTTTGATTTATACATGATTGTTGTTTGTTTGTTTTCTATTTTTTGTTAGTGGTGGGGGTGGTGGGTGGGTGGGGGGGGGGTGGGGGGGGTGGGGGGGGGGTGGGTGGTAAATATTTTGTTGTTGTACTTGTTTCTTTAGTATGTTTTGGATTTTAAAGTGTTTTTTTATTCATTGGTGTTGGTCAACATTCTTCTTCTTCTTCTTCTGCGTACGCAGTCAGACAGTAACCATTATTTTTTCGAAAAAAGCGGCGGTCATCCTGAGGCTGTCGCCACTGCCATAGAGCTTGTCTTGCAATTACACTGGTAATGGCCACATCTGCTCTCTCTGATCCTCGTATGTCGGGCAGTTCTGCAGCAGATGTTCAGCGGTCATTTTACCAGTACCGCACGGGCATTCGTCGGTACACCCTATCTTCAATTTGTTGAATAGGTGGTACCTCAGTTTATTGTGGCCAGTGCGAAGTCTGAAGACAACGACCTGCTCTCTTCGGTTCAACTGGTAATAGGCATCGTTTTTGGTGTAACCAGTATGTTCGGTTTCCCATTTGGTCATGTATCTGGCTTTGATAAGCCGTTTTGACTTGACGTACGTCATACTGGTATCTGTTTGTGGTAGTCTTGCACCTTCTTTTGCGAGTCTGTCTGCCTCCTCGTTGCCTTGGATGTTGCAGTGTAATGGGACCCACTGTACCACTACCATTTTTGGTGCGGACTGCTGGCACAGTTTGCAGAGTGCTGCTCTTAAGTCATTAAGCTCAGTGTTTTTCTGGCTTTTTAGCGCTGTGACTACAGCGAGAGCATCTGTCAGCAGGACTATATGGCTCTCATTTTCACTGTGTGTCACCATTTCTTCCACTGCCGCCCTCAGTGCCTCTGCCTCCGCTCTGAAATTGCTTGTGTACTTACCAGTAGCGAATGACAGTGTTATTTTTCTGCCATTTGGTAGGTTCAGGAATGCTCCTGCCCCTCCGTTCTGTGTTGTGTTTGTTACAGAGCCGTCGGTGTATGCATGGGTCCAGTCCATGCTTGGGTAGCTTTTCGTTATGAAGCTTAGGGTAGTATCTCTCCTTTCTTTTTCAGTCTGGCAGTTTTTGTTTGCAATTCCTGGTATATTTTCTACCACCTCTGGAAATATATCCTGCCTCCAGGTAGGTTTTCGTACAGTAGTGATGGGTTTTGGTGTTGTTAGTGCGTTTATGGGATCTTCGTGCATCTTTGCTTTGGCTATTTCTGCAAAGTTTCTCCGCTTTAGTTTCCCATTTCCCAAATTGTTTAGTCTCTGGTGCATTGGATGGTCGGTCAGTCTTCGGAGTTTCTCTGACTGCAGCTGGGCTCTGCAGTCTCTTCTATCGGTCATGGATTGCAGTTTTGAAATCTTTTCAAGTTCTACAATTGGCGTTGACTTCATGCCACCTGTTATAATTCTCATGGCTTGGTTTTGAAGTTTGTTAACTTTATCGAAGTTCGCCTTCGCTGCTATTGTCCATGCCGCAATGCCATACTCGAGAACTGGTCTCACTCTTCCAGTGTACAGTTTCTTTAGTATGCCTTCGTCTGCTCCCCAGCTAGTGCCAGCAAGTTTCCTCATGATTGCCATTCTTTCTCTGGCTTTCATTCGATTTCTCTCAATCTGACTTGTCCATGTCATGCGCCGAATAAATGTGACTCCCAGATAGGTTGGGTTGTCGTTTGGCTGCAGGAATTTGCCATTTAGACTTAATTTGGTACTTTGGGGTTTTAATGAAAGCGAGAATATTGTGCATGGGGTTTTCTCCTCGTTTATTTTGACCAGCCATGAGTTCGCCCACTCTTCCAGCGAAGTTAGGGCCGTCTGCATCCGATTTCTTGCTCTGGCGAGATTATTTTCAGAGGTCCACATAGTCAGATCGTCTGCAAACATTGAGCTATGGACTCTTCTTGGTATATTCTCTGTAATATCGTTTATATATACCAGGAAGAGTGTGGGTGACAGTACTCCCCCTTGGGGTACTCCCTGCTCGAGTGTCACCTTTTTGCCCATATACCCTTGTACTTGGACTCTGGCCGTTCGTTGTTTGAGGTAGTGGTTGATCCACTTGTACATCTTCCCACAAACATCAGTTCTTCTTAGCTTGACTCTAAGTCCATCTTTCCAGACTTTGTCAAATGCCTTATCCAGATCCACCCAAACAGCTACTGTGTGTTTCTGTGCCTGGTAGGCATCTTCTATCTCCTGGGCTATGAGGATGACCTGGTCCTCAGTGGATCTGTTCTGTCTAAAGCCGGCTTGCTGTGGAATTAGTATTCGTTTTTCTTCCAGATGCCACATCAGTCTGGTGTTTATCATCCGTTCCATCAGCTTGCCGACACAGCTCAGTAGGCTTATGGGCCTGTATCCATTTGGATCTGTTTTGTCCTTTCCTGTTTTTGGTACTGGTACCAGTGTTGCGTCTTTCCATGCCTGTGGTACAATTCCCCTTTTCCAGCTTTGGTTCAGGACCGATAGCAGTTTCTTCTTCGCTGTTTGGCCCAGCCCCATCAGCATTTCGTTTGTTATCCCGTCTTTTCCGGGAGATTTCCTTTTCTTTAGTGTTCTCATAGCCTCTTCCATTTCGCGCATTGTTAATTTGGCCATCATGTGCTTTTCAGGTGCCGTATTCATATTTTCGTGCCCCTTTAGCTCTTCGCTAATGTCTGTATGCTTATCTGCAGGGACCTCGATGTGGTTTGCTCTGGCATAGTGATCGACAAAGGCGTTTGCGGCTTTCTTACCTGTGATCAAGTTCTCGCCCTGCTTGATAGTAATTTGTTTATTTGACGGGGTTTCGTCGTTCATAGCTCTGACTAGCTTCCATAGCTTGTTACCGTCTTTGTCCAGGTTTAGACTTTCCGTTTTATTTTTCCAGCTTTCTCTTGCTGTTTGCTTGAGAGTGTGTTTGTACTTCGCCGCGGCGGCTTTGAGGGCGATGTTTGCCTCCGTGGATTTTTCTCGCTCTGCCATGTTCCTAGCATTTGTTACTGCATCTTCCACTTTCTGCAACTCATCATTCAAGTAGGGCTTATAGTTTTTCCTAGCTCCTCTTGGGATGGTTTCAGTGGCGGCTTGCATTATTGCCTTGCTTAGGCTTTCTACCATGGGCTTCATTTTGTTGTTTCGTGTGTTGATGGTTTCACACAGCCCATCTGTCAGGATTGCAAATCTGTCCCAGTCGGCTCGTTTGTAATTCCAACGTGGGAGCGGTTTTGTTTCCTGTGGGCCTACTTCCATGTCAATGGTTAGCCTGATCGGCCTGTGGTCGCTACCTGCCAGTTGGTTTAGCACCTGGCGGTCTATTTTATGGTGGGTCAACATTCAATACCGACTTTAATTTCTGAAAATGATCATCGTTTTAGCAATTTCGTTACGTGCGTCATCTTGAAAGTTTGCTTTGGGTGGATCGGGATCTTGCACTCAATGAACGCGCGGTTACGTGCGTCATCTTGAACGTTTGCTTTTGGTGGCTCGGGATCTTGCACTCACTGAACGCGCGGTTACGTGCGTCATCTTGAACGTTTGCTTTTGGTGGCTCGGGATCTTGCACTCACTGAACGCGCGGTTACGTGCGTCATCTTGAACGTTTGCTTTTGGTGGCTCGGGATCTTGCACTCAATGAACGCGCGGTTACGTGCGTCATCTTGAACGTTTGCTTTTGGTGGCTCGGGATCTTGCACTCACTGAACGCGCGGTTACGTGCGTCATCTTGAACGTTTGCTTTGGGTGGCTCGGGATCTTGCACTCAATGAACGCGCGGTTACGTGCGTCATCTTGAACGTTTGCTTTGGGTGGCTCGGCATCTTGCACTCAATGAACGCGCGGTTACGTGCGTCATCTTGAACGTTTGCTTTGGGTGGCTCGGGATCTTGCACTCACTGAACGCGCGTGCCTGTTGGAATGTGACTTGCAGTTGCTGAACTCCCTGTCGATTCAAGTCAATATTTTAAAATCTACGTTTCTCGGTACATGCTGTTGAATGACCTTTCCAGGACCCGTCCAAGTGTAATAGATTAACAGGTTGCTCTATTAGAGGCTGTGCTACAAATTTAAGCTCAATAGGTTATGGAGAAGTTGGTTGTAATAGGAGAAATGAAGTCCACGCAAACTAGCAACGCACATGTCAAGTTTAGATGCTTGTGAAAATAAATATTTGAATCTGAAATGTTTATCTTAGTTCTCTATGTGTTGTTTATAAATGTTTATTCCACTTTATTTATTTATTTGTTTCTCATGTAGTGAAACATCTCCCTGATTTGTCCTTAATTTTGGACAAATCTTTCTGAAAACTTAGCCTGGTATATTCTGTTGATAAGTAAATAGTAAGGTAAATTGTTGACTCCCAATCGTAGAACATGAATATTCCACCTTACACTGCTTGTTCCAACATGCAACTAAAGAAGGTTGCTCATGAGGCTAGCAACCTCATCATATAAAAAAACGAGATAGTGGTAGAGAAACCGGTTCTTATATGGTTCCCACTACACTGACACTGCTATTAAAGCCGACATATGGTAAACTCGCGTTTCCAGGCTCTGCCTATGTTTGCGTAATTGAATGAGGGAATTATTGAGCGACAGAGTAGATGAGAGCAAGTGACATATTGGATGAGAGCGAGTGACATATTGGATAAGAGCAAGTGACATATTGGATGAGAACGAGTGACATATTGGATGAGAGCGAGTGATAGTTTGTCCATCACAAGTGATGAAGACCACTCTCTTTGTTCAGCCGTGTGGACAGTCGTATCTCTTGCTGTGTCCGCTGAAATGGGTGACTTGCGCGGAGATTTGGATTAAAGTGAGGAAGAAACTGCGCCTTTTGTCAACCTCAATCACAGAGCCTAAGCTACCTTTTGCCAGTGGCAAGACATTCATCGAGACGACTGGAGATAGCATAGGATGCAGATTTTGCCTCAGGGTTACCACCGAAGCCTTTCCGTAAACATGTAACCCGCAGGGTAGAAAGGTGGGAAGGCATCTAACGCAGTTTGTCGTGCCTTTTCGATAACCATAAGAGGTCGTATGGACAACACTCAGCATGTGAGTGAGTCTGGCATCTCTCCCCAGCTGTATTCAGTTCATCATAGTAGCATCTAAAATTCCCACACGCCAAATTCGTGAAGGTGAACCGGCAGAACTAACCCGTGAGATACGACACAGGTATAACTAGTTTAAGCGTAGCGCCATTCAGCCGGCGTCCAGACCAGGATAAACGGATGGAAAAAATCACAAAAAAAGAACGAAATAACAAGTCCAGACGGAAAACAACTCCACGTATCCGTCAACACAAGTGTAAGTCGTCGACTATTGTGAATTCCAGGCAAATCCGTGGTCTGGCGGCATCCATAATGATCCAAAACAGTAGAGAAATGTAGACTCGCAGCCAGTTACGGCGCCATCTTTGCCAGATTTTTCTGAGAGCGAGTGACATATTGAATAAGAGCAAGTGCCATATTGGATGAGAGCAAGTGACATATTGGATGAGAGCAAGTGACATATTGGATGAGAGCAAGGGACATTTTGGATGAGAGCGAGTGACATATTTGATGAGAGCAAGTGACATATTGGATGAGAGCGAGTGACATATTGGATTATAGCGAGTGACATATTGGATGATAGCGAGTGACATATTGCAAGAGAGCAAGTGACATATTGGATGAGAGCAAGTGACATATTGGACGAGAGCAAGTGACTTATTGAATGAAAGCGAGTGACATATTGGATGAGAGCAAGTGACATATTTGATGAGAGTGAGTGACATATTGGATGAGAGCGAGTGACATATTGGATAAGAGCAAGTGACATATTGGATGAGAGCGAGTGACATATTGGATGAGAGCAAGTGACATATTGGATGAGAGCAAGGGACATATTGGATGAGAGCAAGGGACATATTGTATGAGAGCAAGTGACATATTGGATGAGAGCAAGGGACTTATTGAATGAGAGCGAGTGACATATTGGATGAGAGCAAGTGACATATTGGATGAGAGCGAGTGACATATTGGATGAGAGCAAGTGACATATATTTGCTGAAAGCAAGGGACTTATTGAATGAGAGCGAGTGACATATTGGATGAGAGCAAGTGACATATTTGATGAGAGCGAGTGACATATTGGATGAGAGCGAGTGACATATATTGGATGAGAGCAAGTGACATATTGGATGAGAGCAAGTGACATATTGGATGAGAGCAAGTGACATACTGGATGCGAGCAAGTGACATTTAATGAGAGCAAGTGACATTGGATGAGAGCAAATGACATATTGGATGAGAGCAAGTGACATATTGGATGAGAGCGAGTGACATATTGGATGAGAGCAAATGACATATTGGATGAAAGCAAGTGACATATTGGAATAGAGCGAGTGGTTGAGGAAGTAAATGAACAGGAGTGTGATAGTTTGGTGAAATAGGTCTGAGGTGACACTTGAGTGAGTGAGTGAGTGAGTAAGGTGATAGGGGAACGATTGGGACTTCAATGTATGAATGAATGAGTGAGTGAGTCAGTAGTGTGTGAAGGATAGAGTGAGTGAGCGAGTCGGGAGGTTAAAAGGGAGTAACTGCAAGAATTATCTGTCTGTGATGGGTCTTCTGTGTGTAAAACAGGTAATGAGTGAACTAATGAGCGAGAGGTCAATTTGTGAAGAAGTATGTGGCCAGTGTATGAAAGAGTGAGGGAGTGGTCAATACGTGTAGGAGTGAGGGAGTGAGAGAGATGTCAGAGTGTGAAAGAGTGAGTGAGGGGTCAATATGTGAAGAAGTGAGGGAGGAAGCGAGAGGTCAGAGTGTGAAGGAGTGAGTGAGTGAGATGTTAGAGTGTGAAAGAGTGGGGGATTGAGCGAAGGGTCAGAGTGGGAAGGAGTGAGCGAGAGGTTAGACTGTGAAGTAGTGGGGGAGTGAACAAGAGGTCAGAGTGTGAAGTAGTGGAAGAGTGAACGAGAGGTCAGAGTGTGAAGTAGTGGGGGAGTGAGCGAGAGGTCAGTGTGTGAAGTAGTGGGGGAGTGAGCGAGAGGTTAGTGTGTGAAGTAGTGGGGGAGTGAGCGAGAGGTCAGAGTGTGAAGTAGTGGGGGAGTGAGCGAGAGGTCAGAGTGTGAAGTAGTGGGGGAGTGAGCGAGAGGTCAGAGTGTGAAGTAGTGGGGGAGTGAGCGAGAGGTCAGAGTATGAAGTAGTGGGGGAGTGAGCGAGAGGTCAGAGTATGAAGTAGTGGGGGCGTGAGCGAGAGGTCAGAGTATGAAGTAGTGGAGGAGTGAGCGAGAGGTCAGAGTGTGAAGTAGTGAGTTCGCAAACGAAAGCTTAGCCTGTGAAGGCAGAGAGTGAGCGGAGTGTGAAGGAGTGAGTGAGTATGCAAGTCAACGCTTGAGGGAGTAAGAGATTTGACAGTGTGATGAAGTGATCGAACGTTTGAGTGATCAGTGTGTGAAAGACATGGTGAGTGATCAGTGTGTGAAAGACATGGTAGTGAGCGTGTGCTCAATGGGCACATGAGCGAGTGAGCGAGTAGTTTGTGTGTGAAGCAATTAATGAGTCATGCGTGAAAGAGTGAGTGAGTGAGTGAGTGGAACATGTTTAAACAAGTAAATGTTTGAGTTGTCAGGGTGTGAAGGCGTGAGTGCATGAACGAGTGGTGAATGTTTGAAAGCGTGAGTAAGTGGTATAGTGAGTGAGTGATGAGGTTAGTGACTGGTCAGTGTGTAAAGGAGTGATTGGTTAGTGTCAACGAGTAAGTGAGGGGTCGATGTGTAAATTAGTGAGTTAGTGAGTGAGTGATGTGGTGACCGAGGGGTCAATGTATGATGGTGTCACTAAGTGAGTGAATGGTCACTTCGTGAAAGAGTGAGGGATTGAGTGAGTAAAAAATGTGTGAAAAAGTAAATGTTTGAGTGGTCAGGGTTTGATTGAGTCAATGCATGAACGAGTGGTCAATGTTCGTAGACGAGAGTGAGTGGTCACAGTGTGAAGGAATTAGAGCGTGATCAGTGTGAGTGACTGGTCAGTGTAAATGAGTGAATGGTCGGTGTGTGAAGGGGTGAGGAGTGCAGTAAGCGAGAGGTCAGTGTGTGAAAGAGTGAGTCTTCAGTGTGAGAAGGAATGAGTGAACTAGTGAGTGAGTGAGGTAGGTAGTGAGTGAATAAGTAGTTGAGGGAGTGATCAGTGTGTGAGTGAGTGATGTAGTGATCGAATGTACAGTGTACGATGTAGTGAGTGAGTGAGTGAATAGCCAGTGTGTGAAGGGGGAAGGAATGCAGTAAGCGCGTGTTAAGTGTCTGTAGGAGTGGGTAAGTGGTCGGTATGTAAAAGAGTAAGCGATGGCATTGGTAAATAAATGAGTTAGTGTATCAATGAGTGAGTGGTATTGAGTGAGTATGAAGTATTAGCAATTGGTCAGTGTGTGGATAAGTAAGTGAGATACGTTGTGAGTGAGTGATCATTGTGTGAACGATTAGTGAGTGATGTATTATGTGAATTGCCAGGGTGTGAGTGGGTGAGTGAGTGATGCAGTAAGTTAGCGATCAGAGTAATGAGTGAGTTATTAGTCTGTGTGTAAGATCGAGTGAGTGAGTGAGTGGAAGTGAGGAAGACGTGGCATATTCGTTACAATAGACCTTCGATGTAGAGATCACACCTGTCCTGAACGAATTACATTTCAACACTTGTGTTATATTGTCTGAATACTTTTCTAGCTGGACTTTCTCTTTCTTTGTTCTCCGGCTGTATTATGTCTAGCTTCACACCATCATCTAGTTTACTTTAGCACAACTAACTAGTAGCAACTGTTCCTGTGTTCCACCGGAACAGTTGTTTCGTTATGTTTATTTTGCCAGTAGGAGACCGCTCCTCAAAATCGAACAATTGACGAGGTCTACTTTATAATTTACAACCGTGAAATTACCACGGCCAGGAACTCTGACAACGCAAAAATGAAGACAGTTAACTTAATTGATATTTTATGGATTCGACACCCCAGAACGAGAGAGGCAAACATGTTGCTACAGACATAGCCTAGCCATGACCTCAGAACTAATCCATTTTGTAGTTTGCTAGTTAGTCGCCATGTTATATATATCTACCAAGAGGGAAAGATTATTTGAATATACGCATTGATATTTCACTAGCCCAATTGTTGAAGAGTCGCAGAGCTTAATCGATTCCCCAGCTTGTCAGTCAGACTCATCAGCTGTATACCTGTGAAGTGTACCTAACTCTGAGCTATTTCGGATAGCTTCTGTGTCTCACTCTAGGGTTAGGCTGTTTCTCTACACCTTATTAAGCATTCATTAGATTTTCTTTCTCTATTTCTGCTCACTCTATCCTCGAAGCCATCAGCGGGGCTTCTAGAGTCAATATTGACGTGGAATTAACGATGCATTAGGCGAGTGAATTACTGAACCAAGCTCACGCGTTCACCTCTGTATCGACATAATTTAGAGACTAGTGTATCGGTTCTAGTGGAAACCACAGCTCAAATTCCAAATCTACTTACTCCTGATATCATGGGCTTAAAATTTTGTGTCAATCAATCAATCAATCAACGTTCTTATCTCCCTTAGGGACAGCTGTCAGTGACTATACTCTGTCATTAAATTGTCTCTAGGACGATTCCCTGAGTCACAATTCAGTATACGCTCTACACCAGCCGTTCAAAATCATTGTATAATTAAGGAACACTTAACTGTCTAGATCTTCTGCATATTTCTAGAATCATCGGGTAGTTATCAACATACTAGTCCAATAATAATTTACACATTAAAAAAAATTAATGATAATTAATTATTCATAGACAACGAACGGGTACAACGAAGTGACAGGCAGTCTTCAGGGTTTCCAAGAATGTTCTAAAAAAAATATCCCATATATGCTTACGATGGTTAAAATATATAGTTAACAACGTATTTCACCAAGGATCAGAAGATGAAAAAAGATTTACCGCTCACAAATAGGACTGATTATTGACATATAGGACTGACCACTGTCATATATAGCTGATCACTGACATATAGCACTGACCACTGTCATATATAGTTGATCACTGACAAATAGGACTGACCATTGACATGTGGCTTATCACTTGCGAATAGGACTGACCACTAACATATAGGACTGATAACTGACACAAATGACTGACCACTGACATATTGGACTGATCACCGACATAAATGGCTGACCACTAACATATAGGACTGATCACATACATAAATGGCTGACCACTAACATATAGGATAGGACTGATCACTGACATAAATGGCTGACCTTTAACATAGAGGACTGATCACTGACATAAACGGCTGACCATTAACATATAGGACTGACCACTGACATACAGGGACGAAATCTGTAGAGGAGCCTATACCACGAACACAACACAGACCAATCTGGTGCAGCTTTACAGTAGATGTCAAGGACGCTTTAACTGAGCCAAATGCGGCCTGTTCGTCTGTATCCTAGGTAAAGAGGCTAGAACTAACCACATCAAATTGTAAGACCTTTGTTGAAGGCTCTCCAGACGTCGCATAATGAGAGACAGCAGAGCCAAGTATATTTCTTGCCATAACGAAGACTCAAGGACACTTTACTAGCAATACCAACCACTATCTGAAAATGACCCTTTGTCTCGAATGACCATCGAGGTTAGAGTAGGCTACGTACGTGCCATTTCAGACTCGAAAACATAACAAAAAAACGGCAGCTTCTAGACAACCTGGACGTGAAACAAGACAGACCACACGCCTGGACATGAATCGGAGGTCATGTCTGAGCGAGCAATCCCGCAGGCATTTTGATACCCCCAACAAAATAGCCCATCAATTACTGCTGAATGGGAAAGCAGCTAAAAAAAAAGAAAGGAAAATAAGATCCAGAGGCATTACAAAAATTAATATGACTTACTGGCCATAATCTTCAAAGAGGAATTAAATGATGTAATACATCATATAAAAAACAACAAAGCCGTTGGCCCTGATGAGTTAAGACACATGTGTCGTATCTATTCAAGTCTTACAAATCTGGAGGAAATCGCATGTGGTTGCGTTGATAAAAACATAGGAAACATCAACAAAATCCCAGAATGTTCAACCTGTGACGATTTTAATGATGTCTGTATAAGGTTTTCGAAAGAATGATTCTGAAACGTATTGTCTATACTGGGGATTTTACTTACTTACTTACTTACTTACTTACTTACTTAGTTGCTCCTCTTCTACCGCGAGGTGTAGAGGTTTGGAAATAATACACGGTTTTGTCGTAGCTTAGAGACGAGGCTGGTTGCAGATCACGCTGCAAGCAAATCCTTAATCAAACACAACTAATCGAGGACGGGGATGAACGCAAGCAGATCACATGACTGACTGTTATCGATCTAAGTGCACCACATGACACTTTGAAGCATCATAACCTGACGACAAAGCTGTATTCTATGTTAAATGACTGGTGGCCCACCAACAACATCGCATGTTCCTTGCAGAAAGTCACTTTAGGCGTAAAGCGGAGGCCCTTGAGGCAGTCCTGGACATATTCACATCGGTTCTGATGTCCGCGATCCCACGCGTAGAGCAACTGTTCTTTCCATCAGGGCAGCTGATATCCAACTAACCAAGGCAAAGGCCGCCGTCCATCGTAGACGATGATGGCATAATTAATTGTACTAGCGCTATTTTTAGTAAGGATTAACTGCGCTACTCTTTATCCTCACTCTCTCGTCTCGAGCCGCCCGACCCCAGTGGCAAGTCACGGACAAGACGACTAGGGGGCCACTACGAGATGCAAGGGACTCCGCATCAAGCACCCGTGAAAAAGACGGTGGAGTCCACAGTCGAACCCACACCACCTGATTACGAGGCCGACGGCTGAACCACTTCGCCACGGAATCCTCCAACTAACCAGCCACGGGTTTAAACCACACAGCTGCAGACAGATAATTAACGTCCTAAAATCGACACGTTTGTACGCGTCTTCCATGTCAAATGCCACCGCGACTGTTTCTTGCTTTGACTCAAACCCCTCGTACACATAATACGTGAAAGTTCCAGCGTTAGAACAGGTCTCCTTCGCTATTCTATAGAGGCCCAGCGTGTCGGGTAAAATCTGCTCCCGTTCAAGGTATGCCGTTATTTTCCAGGCCACTAACTTCTTGAGCAATTTTCCATATACATTTTGTATGGTGATTATTCGATAGCTGATGAGAAGTGGACCCTTACCAGGTTTAGGCAGTGGGCACAGATAGCTATGAAGCCAGTCCTCAGGCACAGATGACTTCTCTATAGTGTGGTTGAACTCCTTCACCATATTTCTTATCTCTGTCTCATCCAACTGCTTGATGTGGCAATACTGTACTACATCAGGACCTTCGGCAGTGGTTTTGTTTGTACGTAGGCTATTTACGACCTCCGCCTCGGTGATAAGGTCTATATAAGCCTCCCCTCTGATGTCTGCGTCTAAGTTTCCGAGTTTCCTGACGGGTATCTCTGTCGCCTTTGTCAGTCTGGGCAACATATCGACTGAAAAAACTCAGGCTCTTCTCTTCAGGAGCCTTTCTGTGGTGTCTTGAATGTTGGAGATACGCTGGCTTGTAGTTTGTCCATTCATTTTCGATGCACGTGCCAGAACTTCAGGGGGGTATTATCATTACCCACTCCTGTGATGAACTCCTCCCATTGCTCGCTTTTGGACTCCCTAGCTAACGATTTAACGGAATTAGTAGCTTCACGTTTTACCTCCTCCTTCTCGTTCAAAGCGTTGACTATAATACCAGCTCTGTTTCTGGTTTTACAACAATCCATTGTTCCCGCTTCCTTTTCTCTCCAGGCCGTATCAATAGCTTAATTCTACCAGGGTGGTTGGACAAAAGGGGATCTAGTGGTCCTCCGATCGTCTGGCGCAGCTTGTTCGCTACATTTTCCAAAGGGGAAGTATGGGTCCACACTGGTGATAGAATGATAGAGTACCAGACAGTCATCATAACCTTAGGCAAGGAATGCAGAGAATGAGGCAACGGGAGAGCAGAGCACGAGATGAATCAGCTGATAAATGAGAACACGCAGGAGAGTGATGCTGTCATATACATCGACGGATAGGTGCTGCGCAGTGGGACATCAGGCTGGGGTTTCTCGGCTAGAGTGAGAGGAGAGGTCGTTGCTGAGCGCAGTAGGGCATTCATGTCAACAACCTCCAGTATGAGAGTGGAGACGGAAGCAGTGACCTCAGCACTGAAATGGATATCTGAGACTTCTATAACAAAGGCAGTCATCGTGACAGACGAGCAAGCCGTACTTCAGAAAGTACAGAAGGGATGGCTTTAGGTACAAGTGGATAGCAGCTGTTGAGTCCTCAAACCTCCAGGGGTTGACATGGATCTACTGTCCTGCTCATGTTGAGGTTCAGGGCAATGAAAGAGCTGACATCATGGCTTCACAAGCTCCCATCATGGGCACATTAGTGATGGAAAGAAGTGACATTTTAAAATCAATCAATGACCGCCTGCTGGATGAGGACATCGCAATAGATGAATCAGCAATCCACAGACTGCAAATTTTCGACAATAAACGAGGTTCGAGCGGAGTGGGGCGCATGAGAGGACGGCGCAGGAGAGTGTACAACAAGAGAGCTACAGAGACCATCAGCATCCATACCTTACGACATTTGATGAGAGAGACTGAGCACCTATGGGTATGCCTGGAGTGCAGGGAAGTCGATTTTTTAAAACAGAAACAGAAACTTTAGGTGGAACTTAAAGTCGATGGCGAAATAGAAAAACACGGTATGGCACAAGGAAGCGCCGTAGCACCTAATCTGTATAACACACAAACCAACGACCAATCTATAGGCACAGGAAGTGACGAAATTCATTTATACCGACGACACAGCAGTCGCTGCCCAAAGAAATAGCTCTGGAGAGGTTAAACAAGCGTCCACGTACGCTTGCCTTATATTTAAAAAAAAACCCAAATCGAACTAAACTCCAGCAAAACCCAGTTAAATGTTTCCCATTTCAGAAACAGAGAGACAAAATGAAAGCTGCTGAGCAAACGTAAAGGGCTGAACCTGCCACACAGTAGGGCTCCCAAATATCTGGATGTCAAGTTGGATCGCATGCTGTCCTATGCCAGGAAATAAAAGTAAGTAGCATATCCTTTACAGAACATCCCTTCTCACAACCGCCACCCTTTGGCTGGTATAAGTTTCTTGGCAAGTGTGCAGTACGGTAGGTTACCATTACTTTCTGTACGTAGGGGAGCATTCACCCGAGCAAAAAAACCAGTGTCTGCCAAACTGGACAGAAGTGGCAATCGAAACTCGAACGTTCGGATTTTGAAAACCGAGCGAGTTTCACCCCTAGACCACTCGCCTCTGCCTGGAAACACATGCAGGAAATAATATCATCCAAAAATTGTTTGCCACCACACGGGGAGCACAGCCAGATGGCCTTCCTACATCAGGACTCGCCTTTTTGTTTCTCCGAAGCCACACCAGTTATTAAATGAACCCTCTGCACATGGCAAAGTTGTTTATATAGCGATACACGAGACTGGTCAAATAATTACACGGTCTCTGAAAGCTAGTCCAACTGAAACATATTCACCTCGGTACACCTTTCTAGACACGAGGTAGTGTCCCATCAGAAATAGAAAGAGACAAACATGTAAACGAATCAAGGCACCGTATGTTTGGACACATGAATTCTGAGGTGTTCTTAGGGAACGGAAAGTGAGACAGCCCTGACATTTAGCACTGACCACGGACATATTTTTTTTTTTTTTTTTTTTTTTTTTTGCGTTCGCCTTATTTCTCTAATCCCCAAGGCGGTGTGCGTTGCACTGTGGTTTTTATTTTGCACCTGTCGGCCCAATGCATCCGACTTCAGCATGCATGTTATGTAAGGGTCTGCTTCCTCCTGCATTTTGTAAGGGTTTGCTTCCCCGGGGTAAAGGCCGGTGCTGTGATGGGGATCGAACCCAGCACCTTCGGATTGTGAGCCGTGCCACTTATCCACTAGGCCACGCCGTCCCCCCCCCCCCCCCCCACGGACATATGAATGATCACTGATATGTATGACTGATCTATGACAAATAGGACTGACCACTGACATATAGAACGGGTCTATGGCATGTACGACTGAAAACTCAAATATTGAACTGACCACTGACTTATAAAACTGCCCACTGACATATACGACTGCCCACTGACATATAGGACTGGTTACTGCTATATAAGACTGTTTACTGCAGTACTGATATATTCGACTGATAACTGGCATTTAAGACTGATCACTGACATAAACGACTGAAAACTGACATATATAACTGATCCCTGACATAATAGCTGTTCATCGTTGTCGATGAGGACCGCCGACATCATCCTTGTCACAGATTTCCCTGTTGGGTGTGGGTGCGCATGTGGCTGAACAGGCCAATGCGAGCACGAAAACATCTGCTACATATCGGGCACACGAGGTTTGTAGAAGGGGATGGTGTTCCCGCTGCTCGGGATTTCCGCGTCTCGCGTCTGTTCTGGGCTTTCACAACACGGTCATCTTCACCGGCAGCTACACCCGATTTGACTGCACTTCTCCAGTCAGATCTGTTTTTCGCAAGACATTCCCAGGTGTCGAAGTCTATCTGGCAACTTTTTAGTGAGTCCTTCAGACCGTCTTTAAAACGTTTCTTTGGGCGCCCTCTCTCGCGCCATCCGTCTCTCAGCTCGCCGTAGAGAAGCCTCTTTGGGAGCCGCTCGTCTGACATACGGACGAGGTGTCCGGCCCATCCTAGTCGTGCTTTTTCTAGCAGTGCATGTATGCTGGGCATGTTAGCCCTCGAGAGAACCGCGATGTCAGTGACACGATCTTGCCATCGGATGTGGAATATTCATCCCTGACATATACGACTGATAACTGACAAATATGACTGATCAATCCAGATCAACACGCTTAAGAAACAATTATACCCCCATCGAATAATGCTGTTTCCATTCTCCTCAAGGGAATGTATTCTCCTCAAGGGAAATGACCGAAGTAACTTTTCTTTACACCTGAGTAGTTTCCGTAGAAAACAGAATAGAGCCACTGATATTGTCCTGACATGTCGTAAGAAGTAACTAAAGAAGGATGTGCATATGGCTTGTAACCTCATAATGTAAAAGCCATTGATATGAAACCGCAGTGTCAATGATCGGAATCGGAGTTTGTTAAGAGTGAGGGGAGGAGGGAGGGAAGAGAATTAGCATTTTGTGAAAAGACAGAGCATTCTATACACATTTAGCACCAAAACCACACCTACCACGATGCGTACCACACTACAAGACACGTGACGCACCTAACGCCGGATCGATCCACCTTATTAGTCAATAGGAAATGACAGGTTGCTCAGAGATTCTATCTGGTTGTACATAGGTGTGACGCGGGATGGATATTGTTGGATGAAAAGAATTTATATAGAGGTGTGGCGTTGTGGGGATTATAGAGGTGTGGCGTGGGGATTATAGAGGTGTGGCGTTGTGGGGATTATAGAGATGTGCCGTTGTGGGGATTATAGAGGTGTGGCGTTGTGGGGATTATAGAGAGGTGTGCCGTTCTGGGGATTTTAGAGGTGTGCCGTTGTGGGGATTATAGAGGTGTGGCGTTGTGGGGATTATAGAGGTGTGGCGTTGTGGGGATTATAGAGGTGTGGCGTTGTGGGGATTATAGAGGTGTGGCGTTGTGGGGATTATAGAGAGGTGTGACGTTGTGGGGATTATAGAGGTGTGCCGTTGTGGGGATTATAGAGGTGTGGCGTTGTGGAGATTATAGAGGTGTGGCATTGTGGGAATTATAGAGGTGTGGCGTTGTGGGGATTATAGAGGTGTGCCGTTGTGGGGATTATAGAGGTGTGGCGTTGTGGAGATTATAGAGGTGTGGCATTGTGGGGATTATAGAGGTGTGCCGTTGTGGGGATTATAGAGAGGTGTGGCGTTGTGGGGATTATAGAGGTGTGCCGTTGTGGGGATTATAGAGGTGTGCCGTTGTGGGGATTATAGAGAGGTGTGGCGTCGTGGGGATTATAGAGGTGTGCCGTTGTGGGGATTATAGAGGTGTGGCGTTGTGGAGATTATAGAGGTGTGGCATTGTGGGGATTATAGAGGTGTGGCGTTGTGGGGATTATAGAGGTGTGGCGTTGTGGAGATTATAGAAGTGTGGCGTTGTGGGGATTATAGAGGTGTGGCGTTGTGGGGATTATAGAGGTGTGGCGTTGTGGAGATTATAGAGGTGTGGCATTGTGGGGATTATAGAGGTGTGGCGTTGTGGGGATTATAGAGGTGTGGCGTTGTGGAGATTATAGAGAGGTGTGGCGTTGTTGGGATTATATATATATATACAACGTTGATCAAGATTTGCAAGGAGAAATAAAATGGCCGTACCTACTAGCGCCCGACACGCCTGCCATGGAACTTATAACACGAACATAGGTTGGGCGATTATAAGAAGCGACGTTCTGCTACTGATATTTTTTTGACGGGCAGAAGTTGGGATCCAAGGGTATGGTCAGGCGAAACACGCTGGGGAAGACACCTCTCATTGCTCCTGGGAACGTGTTATAGCTAACCGGCCGACGAGGTGGAAGCAGACACTGTGAACCATATTACGGTGATCATGCTGGGAAGTCTTGCATTGTTCTACGTAACGCAGATTCATCTTCTTTTGTTAGAATTGTGTATGTGAGAGAAGCCACTGTAACCCACAACCAAGGTAACGTCATCAAGACTTACAATACCTCATCAAGTTTAGCTTCACGCAACATCACACATATGATAATAGTCATCCTCATCAAAGGATTGTTTGATGCATGAATACATACACATACATACCCATGCATACACATACATACTCATACATACATATGCATACACATGCATACACATACATACACATACATACACATAATACACATACATACATATACATACAAACACATACATACATACACATACATACACATACATACACATACATATACATACATACACATACATACACATACATACACATACATACACATACATACACATACATACACATACATACACATAAATATACATACATACACATTCACATACATACATACATGCACATACATACACATACATACACATACATACACATATATACACATACATACACATACATACACATACATACACATACATACACATACATACATGCACATACATACATATACATACACATATATACATACACATACATACACACACATACATACACATACATACACATACATACACATACATACATATATACATACATATACATACACACACATACACATACATACACATGTATACATACATACATACATACATACATACATACATACACGCACGTACGCTGTCAAATACATACATACAACAAACATGCATACATACATACATACATACATTCATTCATTCATACATACATACATACATACATGAATGTGTTCACGCACGCATGCAACCCACACCCACACATACACACTTACATAACCTGACTAATGCATTATGGCATAATTAAATTGAACACTGCCTTTAGAATTGCAGGGCAGATAGAGCATTCGCTTCTTACGACAAAGGTACCGAATATAATTTCCAGAACATACTAGGGTACCCAGATGTAAATGGGTAACTCACTCACAGTTATGGGCAGTGAGGATATGAACACAATCTGATTAATAGTCAATTGACATTTCTAACACTTCATCCTGGGACTATGAGGCTAACGTCTGGTCAGGCAAAACACACTGATCAGAGAATGTTAGCCAGGGTCAGGAGAAATGTACTGATCAAGACCCTCACCTGACGAGACGATGAGGCTAACGTCTGGTCAGGCAAAACACACTGATCAGAGAATGTTAGCTAGGATCAGGAGAAATATACTGGCCAAGACCCTCACCTGACCTTCTCGTTGGTCGTCTTGGAAACGGGCTGTTGTCGAGGACAACAGTCTGGATAACACGGTGAGGTTCGACATGATCTCCGTAGTATTGAGCGACACGCAGTTGTGACAAAGCATAGCACAACCGCCTGGATGATCTCAGTCCACCTTCATCAGCACGCTCGGGATGTGAGGAAAGCTACTGCAACCCGTCACTTAACGCCCTTTTCAGGGCGCACATAAGAGTAACCTACTCAGTGTGTGCATTCGAAACAACAAACAACACTTCATCTCCGATGCCAGCCTGACATGGAAAAACATATGACATTGGCTCAGATCAGTAGACAACATACTAGCCTTATTTACACACCATGAGTATTGTGAGTGAAGTTACCTTGGATCTGATAACCGACAACAAATGCATGAATTCAAGTGCTGCACCAGGATCACGGACACACGTGACATTACGCGGTTCCACATTCTCTCCCAAACCTGAATTTTGTTGGTCGTTGTGAAGGATTGTTTAGTCAGGCTCTGTACTAGACGTACCGCGTTTAAAGGTTAAATACGTGTCTGCTACACTTTCAGCGTAAATATAAACATGAATCAAGATTAAACAAAACAAAAGATAAATATAGAATCCTAGAATAAGGCTTCTCAAACGTTATTTATTGGCGACCACTTCTTTAATGTCCTAAATGCAATTGGTACTAAAACTGTATATATATTTGCCATATATACCAAAGAAAATATCACTAAAAGCTTAGAAAGATAAGAACAAGTTTACATTAAATGGGATGGACGTGTTTGCTTTTTCTGACACAATAACTCGAATCGTTTAATTTACTGGGCTCATGACAATCTATCTGTTCTTAGGACTTCAACGGCATTTTGTTTTAAATGCTGTCAATTTTGAAAATGCCGATTCTCACAAATACGAGTAGGTAGTAGCATATGGCAAAGGAGCTGCCATCGCTAATTCCAATAGTGTTGGTAATTCTGGATTAATACCAAGTCAAAATATGTTCCAGCTTTTTCTTGAAAATTCAAGAATGAGCTTTAAATACATAAAAGCTCTACAAATTCAATACAAAGCAAACAGATAGGCTTGTCTTCAATATTTGTGGAAAGAAAAGTAAATCCAAAGTACAAAAATGTTTCATTTTATTTTCTCATCTGTGCACGTGAATGCGTGATAAAAGCAGTATTATCAATATGTACATTCGTGTTAGTGCCGTAAGGTCCTGGTATTGCACGATCTATATACTCAGCATTCTCTGCTGTCATAGTCAGAGACAATACTATCACCTACGTTGGGGTAAGATATTTTCTATTTTGCTGCAGCTTGGCTCTGACATGATGACAGCCAATAACTGACGATATTTAATTTATTCGCTCGTCCAAAACAACTCAATACGCCGGAGATACTATAAGAACACTGAAAAACTAAACATCTGAAGAACTAAAGAACTGAGCACTGTACAACTAACACTGAACAACTAGCAAGAATTCCGAGCACGAAGGATCGCAAACTGCTATTAAGGCGGTCCACACGATGAACTGAAGTTGGTCTTCGCCTGGCGGAAATGTCGTATCTTCGGTTTGAGCATGACGTAAAACGTGTGTAAAACGTTCGCGGAAATGTTAAGTATGACCAGCAACAACAAGCAATGTTGCCACTGTTAACACTATAGAAGAATGTGATGAGTTAGCTAATTATTGGTGAAACATGTTTTTCAAATGTTACCGCGACCCCCGCCCCCACCCCTCTAATATGTATGCGAACCCCAGAGGGCTTGCGACCCCAAGTTTGAGAAACCTTGTCGTAGAAGACACCGCCAGATTGAGATACAATCTCATAGACTTAATGTGCTATGTCTTCAGCAATTGGTCTTATTATTGCTATTATTTTTGTTTTTCTTAATTCCTCTTTTCATTCTCCTTTTTTCCTTCTTCTTCTTTTCCTTCTTCTTCTTTCGTCCTGAAAATGATGTTTTGTTATGTAGTGTCGTAGTTTCCAGCGAGGCTGTTATATCTGTGGTTTCAGCGCTACACATCGAATGTCAGCACGGCATATTTTTTAAAATCGGGTTAGCCTTCCCTCCTTGTTTCTTATTCGCTTAGGCAGGCTACACGGATGTTGCCTGTTACATGGCCACCAATTGGAGACCAATATGGAACTGGAAAGCTGTGGTTCGCATTCGATGACGCATGAAATCAGCTATGAGTCGCTGCCTGCTGTCCTCTTGTTCACCGTATGTTGCTTCAGCAAATGGTGAAGTGAGATCACTAGTTACACTCCTCATCACAAGGCCTTTCACTAGTACAAGTCGGGTACCAATATTCCGCTGTGTAGAATTGTGTGTTTTAAGACAAATGATCAATCACATGTGATTTAGAGCGAGATAAACGATGTAACCGCTTTGTCACTGAGAAGCGCCGGGTAAGTGTGCCGGATAATACTGATAAAGTTCAATGAATGCGTTGTCTTCAGACTTCGCACTGGCCACAATAGACTGAGGTACCACCTATTCAACAAATTGAAGATAGGTGGTACCGACGAATGCCCGTGTGGTACCGGAAAAATGACCGCTGAACATCTGTTGCAGAACTGCCCGACATACGAGGATCAGAGAGAGCAGATGTGGCCATCACCAGTGGAACTGCAAGACAAGCTCTATGGCAGTGGCGAAAGCCTCAGGATGACCGCCGCTTTTTCGAAAACATAATGGTTACTGTCTGACTGCGTACGAAGTAGAAGAAGAAGAAGACAATGAATGCGTGTAGCATGGTGGCACACATGTCAACAAAGGGGGAGACACATCAGTGTTTACAGACAGTGAGCTACAGGAGCCATTAATAGGCTTACAGCTCGTGCAGATTCTCCGCTTCTGCTAGACAGTCATCCCCTATACAAGCCGGAGTGAGTATTTTCAATTGCTGTCAAATTTCAACTGTAGACGTTGACTGTTTCAGTCGTTAGAATGTTTCCACATACAGGTGGATCCACGGGAGGAGAACAGTGACGAGGGAGGACAGGAAATAAAGTGCACCAGAAAATGTAGTTGCAAAATAACGTAATAAGTAAGTACCGTTTACAGTCGGCGATGAAGTGTTCTTCTCCATCTTCTTCTTTTCTTCTTCCTTTTTTTCTTCTTCCTTTCTTCTTCTTCTTCTTCTCCTTCTTCTTCTTCTTCTCCTCCTTCTTCTCCTGCTTCTTCATCTTCTTCGACATTAGCATTAAAAATATATATTGTGACTTTCTGTCGTAGTTTACAGCTGTGATGTGATATCTTCGCTTTAGCCGCTAAACATTGGGTTCGGCTGTCTTTTTATTGGTAACCGGTGTGCCTTCCTACTGCGATCCGTATTCTTTTAGACAGACAACTCAAGTGTAG